>JACXGM010010288.1:0-26470 GCA_016801145.1 Umbra pygmaea | reverse complement strand
GGGGGGGGGGAGGCGGGTGAAGTAGAGAAGAGCGGGAGGGAGGTAGGTAGGTCAGAAGGGAGAAGAAGGCAAGCAGGAAAAAAGACTTTAGAGGGAGAGTGTAAGAAAGAGTGAGAAACAAAAGCAGAATGGGCTGGCTGTGGCTGCTGGCTAGTAATGAGAACGAGTAATAAAGTGGATGCATTCATGGCCAACTGAAACCAGCAATTAAGGAGAGTGGTCGCTAGCTAGCTTCAGTCGGACACTCCAGATCTTTTAAATGTAAATACAGCCGCTTCTCTCGAAGTGTTTGGTGAGATATATTCCAAATGAAATCCCCTTCGCTAATGAGAGAGCTGTGATATTTCTCCATGAAGATCTTCTCCGCAGTGAGCAGCTCACCACGACTCCTGTAGAAATGTTTTAATCAGGACCAAGGAACAGGGATTATGATATAACAGTGATAGGGAGACTCACTCTTCTCTGTTTCCCATAATCAACACAGCCCTGTTTGATCTGAGTGCATATCTACACTACCCTGACTCTCTTAATTAGCTAAGTATTCTGTAGACTTCACATTCTACATAGTGATTGCAAGAGCCAACATGTCACTAAGCGTCGTATATGGAATAATAAAAGAAAAGCTGCATGACAATGAAAAAGTCACGGTTACTAAACGCACAGAGAAAATAATAAGATACAATAGTAGTGTACTGTATTTTTTTGACAGAAAGCAAATTATGGTAATTTTGTAAGCTTTGTGTGTTCTGTATCATTTCATGTTTGCAAGATCTTCTCTTATTGCTTGTAAATTGCTGTAGCCTTGATCAGATGATACGAACAGACTGTCACATTTGCGTTGCTGGCTGCTGCTATTGTCTCATCCCCAGCTATGTGCTTGCCTGCCTGCCTGGGTTTGAAGTCTCCTCCGCTACATTCACCATACTCACACACATTATCTAAACAGAGGGTCAGGTCAGCAAAACACTGCTTCTGACGAGAGTCGTGAAGCCAGCATAGTCCTGCTGCCCACTACCAAACAACAGCTTGACTCACAATATTGTTTTCTTGTTTGTTTGTAAGGAGAAAGAGACTCACTTGGCAGCACACCAATTCAAATGAGCTGTTTATGATATCTGAGTGCAGTAGGAATATGAGTAGGAACGAACATGCGATCTGTGTTTGAGGGCTGCCCCAAGGCTTGGAGATGAGGCATTTTCTACAGTTTTATAAACGGTTAATGATTTCACCATGGACCATGGCCCAGGGAGAAAGTGCAAATTAGATTTTTATTAGCATTTTGCATCACATCCAATTAGCACCATTTAAGGGGTCACTTCTGACAGACATTGGCTAAGTGGGTGCAGTAGTTGTTAATGGAGCTCCCCCTTGGTAAGAGCACTGATACATTTCGCTGGAGGGAAGTGAACATTCTATCTAGTCATTATAGTCAAACCTCAGTATCTCACAACAGAAAACGAAATAAATACACTTCATACACAACACAACTATTTCCTTGATTTTGATTTGTACGCAACCTGTCTGAAATGAGATATAATTCTGGTGCAGACAGAGCTTATTTAAACCTCCTACTTAGGGCCAGCTGTTAATCCTGTAAGTAGAGTTTTATCTCTACCTTGGATGAAGTAAAATCCTTAATCCTTCTGCCTGCCGGTCTGACACAGGTTTGGTTTGTTCTAGCTCTACTGCATGTAGAGTGATGCAAGCACATGGTGTATCAGTGCAACAGCATGGGGCTCCCATAGGACTGCACTGAGTCTGTGTGTGTATTTGTGTGTGTTTGTTGGAGCAAGGCAGTACAGCACTACGCTACAGCATTCTGCACGCTCTGCTTATGAGTTTTCTGAGGCGTTACAGGGTTGACTGATGCCAATACAGATAGCACTGACACCATTGAGCTGTAGTGCGGCGGTCAGGTCCACTGACAGTAACAAGGGCAAAACCTTCTTTCAGTTATTGTTGTTATTCATCTCCACTGTACTGGCTTTAAGATTCATTTGTTTTCCTTGTGCCAGGTTTGGTTTTGAAGATGTTCCCCTCTCCTACTGGTCAACGCCGTTCGCTTTCCTAATGGGGGAAGGTTGGTCTTGCTGGGATGAAACAACTTGACTTACGCTTTGATAGAGATCTTAGCTGCTGACAGGGGGCAGTCTTCATTGACATCCTTATCCTTGAGGAGTTCTTGTTGATAAACTGAAGGTATCTACCCAGACAACACCTAGCAACTTCCTTCCCATCGTGTTTCCTATACACATTTGTCCAGCAGGGGCTCCAGCCTGGACAAGGCCACATGTAGTCCCACAACCCCGTTCCGGTGAGTGTGCCCTGACCTGGCTCGGTGGTGTGAGCAGCTTAGCCTGGATACTGGCTGCACAAACGCTAACAGACAGGAAGCAGTTGTTCGCTCTCACCAGGTCACAACCAGCTGAGGGCCCAATGCCATCGGGCCGAAAAGAACCGCATGCCTGTCTGCCCCCAAAGGCCAGCGTATCTCGTGGGCTTTTGTTGCATGATGGGATATGTTCAGCTGCTCCGTTCCACTGCTTTACTGGAATGCTGCTTAGGGTATGCCCCCTACCGTTGCCTGGGCAGCCGAGCGAGGATAGATATGAAAGCTCTGGGGGGGGGTACGGAGATGAGGGTGTACAGAGAAGGCTGGGGTGGGGGGGTCATGACTCAGTGAGCTGAGCGGGGGTAGTGGGCACATCACATGGCTGATGGCTGATTTTACACTTCACTGGAGAGGGTAGGACTCAACGGTCTACACAACATCATTCTTACACATACACACAAAACATACACGTACAACCACATCCACACATATCTACACAAAATATCTATACACCTACACACCTGGACACATTCAAACCACCTGCCAAAGAGTTTCTCTCCTCCGTTCCTCAGTTTAAATAGTATGAGGACTACTTCAGCCTTTAGAACTGTATGAAACATGTCTGTGCTCACCTTTACCTGTACCTCAGTTATGCTATTTACTTAACCAGGCCTCAGGGAAGCACCTGCATGGAATTGAATGTTCAATTCAAGTATGGCCTTTCATTTTCTGCTTTCTCTCTGAACAAGCAACCGAGTTTTTAATGTTCTTACAACCAGACTTTCTTTTTATTTTCGCCACACCACTTTTACATACCGAACCATTCATTCTCGGTAAGGAGACCACTCATGCCCACTTTTTTCCTCCACTTATTGCATCCCTCCAACACACTCACATCTTTGTCTGTTACCACGGCATTATGATGGAAAATGTGAAGTACCATTCGCTTTTTACTTTAGTATGTAACTGAAGTCTCACGGGATATGTTCATATGACAGGCCAGAGGCTAGAAAAAGCTTCCTTCCTGTGAGAGAACAAGGCCATCAATACAGACGTGCTCTCCCTCAAGCACTCTCCCCTCTTAAAAAAAGAATAGAAAGCCCACATCCATAATATTAAGATGTGGGGCATTAAAGTAACCCTCTTGCCGTTCTCTTTTAACCTGTTAATGTATATTGATTTGTGCTCTTAGAGTCCAGCTGAATGGGTGACCTGCTTTAGGGCTCCTCTCCATCGGAGTAGCAGCTCTGGCTGTACTGTAGGAACCTCTTTCACACTCCTTCTCAGCTTTGTTTGGTTTCTCAAGTTAATAATTAAGTGTCAGAGTAAAAGCACAAGACATCCTGTAATCAAACAGGACAATTACACGCTGTTCGGTTGATATATTAGTTAGTTATATGTGTGCAACACGCTTTGGTTTGTTCAGGATATATTTTTTAGCCTTGTCCAGTCGTGTAGTTTGTCATTGTGTGCTTGCTATGTGGAGATTCATTTGTGGATGCCTACTTGACCTTGGTGTTTCACACAATGGTTCTTATATTACAGCCTTTTGCTGGTGTAAACAGGCTGATCTCGTAGACTTGCACCAAGGCTATTTTCCTTCAGCTGTACTGTAGCTGTAAACCCGCCCCCCATTCATCACTCCATGCCTCTCTGTGGGCTCTGCATATGTTTTGGGTTAGCTGTCTTAAAAACGACCATAGCGAGATAAGAGAACACTCGTCTCTTTCTCTCTGTCAACATGTAAGTGTTAAGCGAAGCCGAGTGCTAGCTGGGATTCCTGTCTGGTATCCTGTCTGACATGAAAGGACGCTTGCTGGGACTGTGGAGCTCACAGAGGAACAATTCCCGCCGGACCCTCCCTCCAGCAGACGGAAGGAACGCACCTTAAAGTTACAGGAGTGTCACCGCCGCTGCCGTGCCGAGCCTGATCAACGCGGCAATCTGGGAATCTGAGCGACGTGGAACGAGCACCTGGCTTTTCAAGGGAAACAACTACTTCAGATGTGAAGGAAAGGGTGTCAGATTGAATCAGTGATAGGGAGATAATCCCAGAGTCATCACTCAGAAAGCCATGTCTTCAGGGTGTCTTGGAGGGACGGGGAGAATGTGCTCCTTTACATTCTTTAAGTCTACAAAAAGAAGACGCTGCATTGTTCACCCATGCTGAAATGAAACAGAATTCCATTACACTATATGATTTTAAGTTGGACAATGCAGGCATTTTACATTTGATATCAGATAGACCCTTTCATGTTTACTTTTTATAATTTACTGGGAAATGCGGGGAGAAACTTTACGACGATAAAGCATGAGTTGAGTGGGTCTATACCTTTATTCCGATGTTTAGTACGGTACAGGCCATCGGTCCAAAGAGAGATATAAGGTGACAGAGATGGTGCTCGTAAGCACTCTTTCGTGCGTCGACGTGTGGTTCCTGTTCATGTTGTGTCACTCAAAGGAGCTCACTGGAGTTTTGTTGCTCAGCCAGCCAGCCACCTTCCCTGACCTGTCAGTCATTTCTCTGACAGCTGCTGGGTAGAACCCCCCCGCCTTCTTTGTCCCCCAGCATGATGCAGACCAGGCTCATTTTCATGTGTCAGGGCCCCTCGTTGGCGTGACAGCTCCCTGTCCGCCTGTCTCATTAGAACAGCTTGGCCTCGGAGCAGGAGACCAGGGAGTGCTAGCCACTCAATCCGAGTCTTCGGAGATCAACGCTGCTCAGCAAGGTGCTAACAGTCATCCCACTTCTTCACATCAGGTTCGGTCCTGATCTGTGTACTACTCACACACACTAGGCTATCTGCACTATTCACTCAATTCATTCTATAAAGGACTTGCACACACACTTTACTGTACTGCATATAGTTGTTCCGTTTATGTAACTGTTTTAATGTGTTTTATGAAAGCAGCCACGCATAGTTGTAATAGCAGTTGTTACTTTTTGCGATGCTACTTCTCTTAAAGCATTTAAAACGAACGATCTCAGGGCTAAGATTGCCTTCCAGAGGGACATTAAACATTGTAATATCCTTTGTACTCCGAAATATGTAGACATATTAGGATTTACAGTACACTGTGCCTTATAAAGCCGTATTCCTGAAAGAAAAGGGGGGTTTGTGTTTTCCTTTTTACTGACAATCCTAGCATGGTTATGCTAAGTTTAGACCGAATGCGAATTGAGCATCTGGAGCGAGTGATTTCCATGTTAAATCAATGTAAAGAGGCATTTACGAGCATTTGGAGGTCATGAGGCACGATAGCTCGTTTGCGCGTCCAGGTCATCCAGCTCGTTTGTGCGTCCAGTTTGCGCGAAAGAGGCGAACTGAGCTTCTGGTGCGATACACGCGTTACGCGCGAGTGATTGCTTTTTCTTTTTTCACACGTTTGAAGCGAATTGGCATCTGACGCCCGGGTTGAAAAATCAGAACTTCTGCATCTGTTCGCGCCACATTAACCAATCAGGAGCCTGCTTGCTGCTGTCACATGATGAAGTCACTTGATATGATATGAACTCCCGGACTTATTCATCATTCATTCAACAATGAGGAACGGCTGATATTTTGGCAGTGAGCAGTAAATATTGTACATTTTTCAGTTCAAAATGTTATTTCATGTTTGGCCTCAATAAATCATTTTGTAATATGACTAAATGCCTTGTGTGGTTTTAACAATCGTACATCTCAGAATTTTTTCATGTGATTTTGGGATCGGTTCTAATGCACAACGAAGCAATTCTTAAAGACAACCAACTTTAGTGTAAAGAACTTACTGATAAGGTACAACACCAGCTGGCTCTGAGTCTCATAGGGTAAGATTTCAGTACCCCTCCCCTAAATGCGTTTTTATGCTATATTTTTAGAGGTTGAACCTGATGACCTTGACTCAAGTTGTCAGCATTAAGCAGTCTGATCCTGTGGTGGTGAAAACCTGGTAGGTCTATTACAGTGGGCTTACAGCATTGACATACCCACAATCCAGCCTGATCTCTTAGAAATCGGTGAAACTGCCATGGAGCATGAACATCCGAATCCGTGGCAGTTCCACGGAATGGCAGAAAATTCTGTGAAATTAACACGGCTCAAAATCGGCAGAAGTTTCACAGAAAAGTCAGCGATTGGCGCACAGTGAGACCTTGCTGTTAACTCGATGTAAGCCTTTCCCAAACCCCTAACCTAACCTTAACCACTCAGAAACCTTGCTGTTAATTCGATGTAAGCCTTACCTATTACAAAATACATTCCAATAATTGAAACACAGACACTGCTGTCGTCCCCAATTTTTTTAAACTGACTTCAATTGTTTCAGATATGTCTATAAGGTAATGTGTGCTTGGTTTCAAGGATTTTTGTAGATGAACTGTCACTTATCAAATCTTTTGTCAAGGGACTTCAATAAACCCACAGCCCACTATTGGACAGTGTACATAGATGATATGGAAAATTCATATCCACCTTGATCAACATCACACATTATTAATCTGTTGTGTATCTTTTCATATGTATAAATCTGTAAATCATCTACTAAATCATCATCACACCTCCAAACTTATCTCTTATAAATGGTATTAGGTTTAGAATTGTCATACTTGTAACTGATTTTTTACTATTTAGGGAGGTTTCATGGACAAGGATTAAGTCTAATCTTGGACTAAAAATGAAAGATCAAAGGTAATTTCCATTTAAGTTGATTATTTAGTACAGCACTATGCTTAATCTGTGTCTGTGAAATCGACCATTCGTCACATAGCTATTCTTTGCAAATAGAGTTACTGTAATACAGGCATGTCCTACTCTGCTCCTGGATAGCTACTGTCCTGTTTTCACTCCAATCCTCATTCATTAAAAATTATTCTAATAATTAGCTGGCAATAAACCGAATGAAGCTACATTATGTGTGGTTGGAGTGAACCTACATGACGGTACATCTCAATGACCAAGGTTGGACACCCTTACTATACAATGTGTTTATCCAAATAATAATCTATAAATAATGTATGAACCCAACTCTGTAGAGTAGCTATTATTAGTACAGTAAGTGAATTATTGGAGTAGTGACTATAAAAAAACTGATGATTGTGTTGTGCTAGATAAGACAGATGTTAGCTAGCATAACTGCTCTATCCCCTTTCTACACAAAGTCAATATGTAAAAATTAACAACTTCGTCTGCATACTGTAACTCTAGCTGGTGAATTACAGCGATAACGTAAACAAGAAATATAAATAATTAATAAGTACCTCAACAAAAAGATTACCATCATGAACTGCACGTAAAAGTTCTTCCCTTTGCTACATTTCTTCATCTGTGTTTTTTGGCTATCGCAACCGACAGATGTTAGACAGTCCCTCCAGGAAAACGTGATATGCGATCGCATAATTCAATGCATAATTAGCCGTAGTCCGCATATTTATGCAGGGGCCGCATTTTTTTTAAATCTGCCACACTTTCGCCACATAAATTGTCAATTTCCGCACAGAATATGCGGGGCTTGCATGATTTCATAATCCCTGCATTTTCGTTGCAAAAAAGTGACATATATCTTTAACAGAAAGTTGAAAAATGTTGTGATTACTTCACAGAATAGAAGCCATTTTCCCCTGTTGCCATGGGAACGTTATGAGATGACGTAATTAAGCGACAAACTTAAGCGATTCATTAAGCGATTCATCTCATAAAATCGGATAAATATCCTGTAAATTTCATCAAATTTTTTTATAAAACGTGCTGCATAATCAAGGATTTTTGCCCGCAACAATCACAAAAAATCTCCCAATTTTTCTGGAAGGACTGGTTAGATACAGTGCCTTGCGAAAGTATTCAGCCCCCTTGAACTTTTCGAACTTTGTCACATTTCAGGCTTCAAACATAAAGATATGAAACTGTAATTTTTTGTGAAGAATCAACAACAAGTGGGACACAATCACGAAGTGGAACGAAATTTATTGGATATTTCAAACTTTTTTAACAAAAACAAAACTGACAAATTGGGCGGGCAAATTATTTAGCCCCCTTAAGTTAATACTTTGTAGCGCCACCTTTTGCTGCAATTAAAGCTGTAAGTCACTTGGGGTATGTCTCTATCAGTTTTGCACATCGAGAGACTGACATTTTTGCCCATTCCTCCTTGCAAAACAGCTCGAGCTCAGTGAGGTTGGATGGAGAGCATTTGTGAACAGCAGTTTTCAGTTCACTTTCCAAAGATTCTCGATTGGATTCAGGTCTGGACTTTGACTTGGCCATTCTAACACCTCAATATTTTTATTTGTGAACCATTCCATTGTAGATTTTGCTTTATGTTTTGGATCCATGTCTTGTTGGAAGACAAATCTCTGTCCCAGTCTCAGGTCTTTGGCAAGACTCCATCAGGTTTTCTTCCAGAATGGTCCTGTATTTGGCTCCATCCATCTTCCCATCAATTTTAGCCATCTTCCCTGTCCCTGCTGAGAACAGGACCAAGAGAAGCAGGCCCAAACCATGATGCTGCCACCACCATGTTTGACAGTGGGGATGGTGTGTTCAGGGTGATGAGCTGTGTTGCGTTTACGCCAAACATAACGTTTTGCATTGTTGCCAAAAAGTTTGATTTTGGTTTCATCTGACCAGAGCACCTTCTTCCACATGTTTGGTGTGTCTCCGATGTGGCTTGTGGCAAACTTTAAACAACACTTTTTATGGATATTTTTCAGAAATGGCTTTCTTCTTGCCATAAAGGCCAGATTTGTGCAGTATACGACTGATTGTTGTCCTATGGACAGACTCGCCCACCTCAGCTATAGAGTGATCATATGCCTCTTGGCTGCATCTCTGATCAGTCTTCTCATTGTATGAGCTGAAAGTTTAGAGGGACGGCCGGGTCTTGGTAGATTTGCAGTGGTCTGATACTCCTTCAATTTCAATATTATTGCTTGCACAGTGCTCCTTGGGGTGTTTTTGATTAAACAGATGAAGATGCTTCAATACACCTGCTGGACGCGGACAGTGACATTGATCAGGATTTTGAACCATGTATGTCTGGTGAGCCTCATCTAATGGTGTTTGCTGTCACCAGGTATTTAGGTAACTGGAATCCATCAATGCATCTATTGTAATTTTTAATGCACTTTGATTGTCAGCCATATTATTCTGTGAGCATAACTTACTGTTTACATGTACAGACTGAATATACTGTAGTATGCTTAATCTATAGTTCTCCTTATAGTTTACTGATATAAATGTAGTTTATTTTTTACATTTTAATTTATATTATTACTTCATTGTTGGAACTGGAGCACCAGATTTTCACTGTACATGCAATGACATCTGTGGTCTTCTGTATACAGTATATGGCAAAACAAACTTTAAACATTTTTCCATTCACTGCCCTCAGGAGGCAAATCAGCAGAGGAAATCGAGGGTGCTTTTCTGCTGGTAAAATTATTCAAAACACCTGCATGGAAAAGCCAAATTGGCACATTCGCTTTATTCAACAATATCTCTGATAAATAACTCTTTGTCAGTGGGAGTCAAAAATAGAAAACCATTAAAGATTACACATTCCGACATCCAAAAAACAGGCTTTAACCAAGAAAAAATGTGTGGTTATGTTTTGAACTGGCTAACAGAAATGATAGCTAGATAGACATGGCCTTATGCACAAACCATAATATAGCTGTTCTTATTTGGTGTCCATTCTCTACTATCGGCTTCGTTTAGCCATAAGCTACAAGAAATGAAAATCACTTCAGTGTGACAACATGGTATTACCAGGCTCTTGGTGGGTCCTTAGGGAAGAAGGCAGGTTTGATTTATATGTTTTATACCCTTGTTCTATGTCTGTCATCTTCCTTTCATTTTGAGAATAAAGAAATAAGACTCAGATTTGTGTATTATTCTCTGTCTGTTTTGGAAGTGTGTTCAATAAGAAAACATTTGAAGCACAGAAAAGAGATAACTAATATCTTTCAAGATTTAGGCTACAATGCACTATTGTATTATTTTTTACAACTGAAATAGACTATTTTACACCAAGCAAAGTGTGTTTTCTTTTTTGAAACAGAACAAATATGTTTTACCAAACTAGCAACATATTTTTCTCAACCTTTTATAACCAACTGAATTTTTAATAACTTCACCAGCAAGTTATGGTTCTCCCATAATGCCTTCAGTAATTTGTGGACACAAGTTTAAGAACAACTTAGTTATGTTATTGTTGGATTAGATTGGTAACAATTAGCTTGATAACAGACTTCTCATGTCCGTTGTTCTGGATACTCACACAGACCAGAGGTGGTGAGACAACTGATGTGCAAAATAAAGATTAATCAACCATACCCAGTTCCAGGAGATCTACCATTCTGTAGGTTCTCTCCAACCGTAGTTGTGAGTAAACTCATTTTAGTTTTTATTCATTATAAGAATCAGGTGTGCTAGAATTGTGTTGAAGAGAGATCCAAAAGGATGGTCGACTCAGGATCTGCAAGTTTAGCCAGCACTTGCCTAGAAAGAATTTGCAAACTCAGATGGACAATGCATCAAAGGACATGTCAATCCAACCAACATATCTGAAACACACAGGGATAATCAAAAGTTTGTTTTCATTAAACAGTATTCCACTAAAATCTAGGGCTATTGGACAATGCTAGCTAAAGAATTCACATGGAAAGTTTAAGTGTAGTTGGAGAAGTCACTGCTCCATCATTTATTAAGGAATTAGAATGACCTACTAATGCAATATATGCTATGCAACAGTTAACCCTCAGAAACAAAACATGAGCTACAAATACATTCATTGTCATAATTGTAGCCGTAGTTGCTATTTAGGTCCATGGTGCCAGCGTGGGAAAACAGACTTGACCAGACGAACCACGAATGCCGTGCTGCGTGAGCTGATCTGTGACTTGGACCCTCCCATGGCAAGAGGTTTTTCAGTCATTCATGCAGATCAATGAGCAAGACTTACAGCGGGCAATGCAAACTAAAATCAAACACAATTTGTTCACAATTCCGCTCACGTACCACAGCATTCGTGGTTCGGCTGGTCGAGTCTGTTTTCTCAAGATGCCGGTTGCACATGCCAGTTTTCCTTACTTAAACATGACCCAACCAAAACGGAGAGGAGGCGGGAGTTCGGGAACATTTCAGTCTTATGTTTGCACTTGTGGTCTTTCCTTTTCAATTCAGACCACAAGTTGGCCTAACCTTAATACTAACTCTAACCTTAAACTTAACCTAACACTATCCATAAAATCTGCAGCTAATATGCAGCTAGTTTTATTTGGTGAGCGAATTTAATTAAAAAGAAAAAGAAATAAAAAGTTTCTGATGGCAGCTGGGGGTTTGATCAGACAACTTTATGGTTCCTATTCAGGTGCTACAGTATAACCACAAGGCTAATTGCTGGCTTCCTACAGCCCTCTGTTGTCCACTCTAGTTTAAAATGTTCCTGAACTCCCGCCCACTCTCCATTTTGATTGGGCATTCGAATGAACCAATCATAATCTTACTGCCCTCAGAACATATTTGAGTGAGGAAAACTGGTATGTGCCATGTGCACGGATGAAAATGTGCGCACCTCTCGCCATCCCACAGATCTTTCCAAGGAGTTGCGGAGCTGCGGACAAGGCAGGGTTATTGGGAATTGGGAAGGGAGGAAAATGGGGAAAGATTTAAAAATAATAATTGTATTTTAATGTGTATTTATTATGACATTGTACTCATTAAACAGACAATCATACAGAGCAAAATACAGAAGAACAGGTACATTCCCCCTGTAGCAACATAGGCTAATGTGCAATGAACACAATGACATTTGGCGCAGTTGGGAAGTCTGACTCCTTATTCACTGAGCCATCTGAGCCATGACATTGGGTTTTATGTATCCCTGTTTTGCATATAAACATTTAGTCAATTTGATCTGTTAATGTTCATCATCCATCATTCTCGCTAACTTACTGCTACCAGTTGATTTCTTTTTTCTATTCCTGGGCCATCAACATCCAGAACTTGACCAGGTATCAGGTAATTTTTTTTTTATGTTACTGTAACAAAATATATTTACCAATCTAACAACACAGGTTGAGAAACCTCATAAACTACTTAAATAAAAAATTTGGAAACGTGAAATGTTCCACTATTTTTGAGCTATTAAAAACACTGAATTTGCATCCAGTCCTGGAAATATACTTTTTTTTAGTTCAGGAAGCTGCACAACTTACTTCACAAGTTACAATCTATTTTAATTAATTGTTTTGCTACTTGGGAATCGATTATTTTATGAAAGCCCTTGTGATAAAAGAGCTGAATGTTTATTATTCTAGTCTACGTACAGTGCATCAGTACTGTATATAGCGTAAAGAAAAAATCTTGACCTTGAATATCAAAAAGTAAACACCAGAAGCAACTGTACCATTTCAGCGTTTTAGTTTTTTGTCCTTGAATGTTAATTGTAAATTGTGAAAATACATCCATTAGTGTTGGCTATGTTTGATGTTTTTGATGTGAGACCTAGATGTGCGAACTGAATAGTTAAATTATAATTGCAAGAGGAAATAGTATCATTATAATTTAGAGTCTTTGTATTCCACCGTTAATGAACGCAACATCCCCATCTTGGAAGAGTGGTGATTTTGTAAGTTTATAATGAACTGTGAAAAGAATTTGAATATTTATGATGATGTAGGACCCGGGGCAAGATGTACACAAGCTCCCCTGATGGGTGTGAAGTCAGATCATCACATCAGATAATTTCCTACCACGTGCAGGTCTCATTTGGTTCAGAATCTAATAGCAGGCTGCTTTGTATATACAGTTCTATGGCAGGGCATTGTATTGAAAGCAGTTTTGTGAGATATACTGTATTGGTGTTTATTAATCTATACAAAGTTTTACTTCTGTTTTTCAGAGGTTATTTTTGGTTCTTACTTTATATGCAACTGTGATGCTCCATAACTACTTAGGGTAATATTTTACTGCTAATTATTTTATCAAACAATGTTATGTAGGTTCTAGAAGGTTAACAAGCTGTCTGTGTGTAGAATGTTGAAGTTTGTATTAAAACAGAGGTATGAATGTTCCATGAAGAGGTTTCATGGTTGTGGTTGTGTGGTAAGATGGTATAGAGGTATCTTGAGTGGGAAGTGAGGACATGGGCTACCGAACTTTGTCTCCGTCGTGGAATCCATGTCCCTGTCCTCCGCAACACCTCTGGCATCCTGCGCCGCGTTAACCTTGTGTACAGTGATTGTACAGGAGCGCCGGCGGCTACAACTGATGCACCCTCAGCCTGAAACATTTACATTTCAACAAGGAACCACCCTCTGAAGAGGGATGTTAAATGTTAAGTACATCCTACAATCCAGGTACCATATGAAAATGCAATTAGAAAGCTAATTTTGGGGGCTGGGGAGGGGATGACATATCAGTGTGTGGAGGAGCGAAGGGTGGTGGTGGTGGGTTGTGCCGTCCTCATTTCCCCCCACCAGCAGGTGTCCTCTCTGGTTATAATAGGCTTTACATGTGTAATTAACACATGGCACAGTGGCACTATCGCCCGGCCCTGTCACTGAGGCAGGAGCTGAGAGAGCTGAAAGTAGACCCTCACACACCTCAATCTGTGGCTCTGTCTTCTTCTGTCCGTCCGTCGCTCCATCTCTCTCTCTCCCTCTCTGTCTCTATTACCGTGCTGTCTGTCATTGTCACATCCATGGCTGGGTGACTGTAATGTTCTCTGAACCAGGCCTGCTGTGCCGAGTGCAGGTGCAGACAAAGGATGGTCCTCCTGGAGGAAGCGAGGAAAAAAGGCCCTCCTGACTCCGCTAAAGAGGGAGCGATTGGTAGGTGGATGGAATCGGAGATCAGGACATGTATGGAGTTAACAGCTTGATGTGTGGGCCCACTAATGCTTTATAAACCCCTCTCATGAAACCTGTAATTACCAGGGCTGTGTTAATCAGGAATGAAGCAGAGAAGAAACACTGTGCTAATTGGGGCCGACGTGCTCTGTAATTAGAGTAATAGTCACACATTGGGATTTTATGAATGAATGACTTTGCCAGGTTTTTACGGGGCTTCATTACATTCTAAGAGCTACCAGCAGTTTATTTGCATGCATTTATATAAAGAAGACAATATGTTTCTGGTCATTTTTTTGTCCAAACAGCAGATTTTCTCTCCAGGCCTCCTGACTAGCCCTGTGTTAATTAGGAATGTCCGAGGCACAGTAGAAGAGAGTGGAGGGGGGGGTCCAATTATTTCTCCAGTTTTTTGCCCCAAACCCTTTCCACCCCTGCGTTGCCTAGCGCTGCCTAGCTTGCGGGGAAAGCAGAGCTGCATTGCTGCAGTGAGAGTGACAAAGCTTGGCTCATTGGGTTCGTACGGTATGGGGCTGTGCTCTAATTTCACCTTTGGCTTTCAGAAGTTGCTTGACCCGTGATTGATGCAGAGTCAGCCTTAAATTTCACAGCGAGATCCATAAACACACCTACAAACACATATGCTTTTTCTTATTAATTTGAGACGGCTGACTCTATTTTCTCTTCCTTTGGAAGTTGAAATTATTACTAATTATTGTACATTGGAAGATAGAGATGTTCTTTAAATATCGGAATTATCTTCTGTCCTTCTCTCTCACACACAGATACACAGCAAAATCACCAGTGTTAAGTCAACTCTGAGAGTGTTAAAATGTCTTCTAACCATACACGCAATATAACACAATAACATAGAAACAAATCCAGGAACTTAAATACAGATACTGATGACTACATTCAAGTCCGGTGTGTGGGTTTTACTATCAGACAAAAGTAATGGAAAAGGGAAGATGTGGATGGCAACACAGACAAATCCAATTTGGATTTTGAATGTATTTTGTGTACATACTGATGAGATGTAATGATGTTTTTTGGGTTCATATTGTTGAGATGTGTTGATGTATTTTGTGGTCATACAGAATTCACGTATTTTGTGTTCATATTGATGAGATGTATTGATTTTTTGGGGGTTCAGTAGTGATGAGATGTATATTGTGTTCATATTGATGACATTTATTGAGTGTGTTTTGTGTTCATATTGATGAGATGTGTTGATGTATTTTGTGGTCATACACTATTCACATATTTTGTGTTCATATTAATGAGATGTATTGATGGATTTTGTATTCATATTGAGGAGCTTTATTAAGATGTATTTAGATTGTTGTTCTAATCTTGTGTATATATATATATTTTTTTTCAATATATATTTACAATCTGTTTATTGTACACATGCCTGATTTTAATTGATGATCTTACTCAAAATTTGTTATGAAGAGGTTATTTGTATGAGGGAGTCAAATATTGAAACTTATCTTATGTTTATAGCAGCTAGCTGACAATACCCAGTAGTTGGTGTCTTAAGTCTGGGTTACTCATGATGTTCATCCTGGTCATATAGTGTATTCAAGCTTCTCTGTTGGGCTGGTGACCCCCTGCTGGTAGGGAAAAGGCCTCTCCCATGATTTATGGAAAGCATCCCTGTCTTGGAGTTCAGTAGCTGTCGCTGATGACCCCCACCCCCTCACGCCGCCACCACTACCACAACTGCCTTCTCTTTCTTTCCTCTTTTCCACTCTCATCACATCGTTTGTCATGGCACGCTGCAACGTGCCGCTGTCCCCCATAAACCCACTTCAAAGGGAGTCAGGCGGATCGAGTTCCGCCAGTGTCCTCCCTGCTACTCTGCCCAGTGATGGAGTCAGATAGAAGCCTCCCGCCCTGAGCCTAACCCTGTAATCAGAATCACATTGGTTCATTGATCTCTGGGGGGCAAGCTATGCATTGTGGTTGTAAAAGTGGACACACCAAAGGACTTCCATGGGGATGACTGGTGTCACCTGGAGGAGCCTGGCCAAACAGGCCTGATTATGTGTGTGCTAACTTACTGTGCATCTGTGTGTATGTGTTATTGTGCACGTGTGGGTTTAATTTATTGTGCATGTTATTGTGTATGTGCGTGTGTGTGTTTGTGTGTGTTTATGTGTGTCTGCACCCTGTACTCTAGCAGGACTGCCATGTTTTGTAATGATCTTCAGATACATTCTGTACTAAGCAGTGCTGAAACTGAGATTAATTAGTATAGTTTCCAGTAATCAACTGAGCAGCATGTGTTTATTACCTGTGGCCCTGAGAAAAATCAACGTACAGTTTGTTTCCTGTAGTCCTGAGGAAAACCATACATACCTTTTTTATGTAGCTTTGAAGAAAATGAATGTACAGTTTTCCTGTAGCCCTGAAAATCAGATGCTGTCTAAGTTGGTGACTGTGGCAATTGGGAAAGGAGAAAAATGGGAACAAATTAAAATAGAAAACGGTTATTGTTGTCTCTACATCCCATATGGATATCTAATATACAGTATGGCAATATATGTATTAACTATAAGGTCTTATATCGGCATATATGCTGGAAACATCAACACATGTTTGTACTGTAATAATGTATGTGACATACATTTCCACATTTGAAATCCATATCTGCATTTACCTGTGTATAAGTGATGTAGTGTAAAATATTTGTCAATGAGATTATTTAAATGAATAATATAGAAATATTTAATTTTACATTTATGCCAGTTAACAATTTGCCTATAGTCTACAAATTTAAACAAGAATGAATGTTTATGTGTGGAATATTGATGTTATATACAGTACTGTATGTGATGATAATTAGGGTTATGTCAAAGAAATATGTGGTAATATCTTTTTTAAATGTATCCCATATGAAAATCGAATATATGGCCATATATGTTAACAAACCTATAAGTCTGATATCGGCATATATGGTGGAAACATCATCACATACTGTATGTGGACATACATGTCGAATATATATAAAACATTGCAGTTTTCTGTATGGGATCCTACAGTACAACAAGGTTCTCATGGCCTTTACATCCTCCAGAATCACAGAGTTCTCATGGTCTGTACATCCTCAAGTACAACAGGGTTCTTGTTCTCTACATCCTCCAGAAACACAGGGTTGTCAATTTTTCCACATGCTCCGGTACAACAGCATTCTCACTGCCTTTACATCCTCCAGTATGACAGCATTCTCGTGGACTCTTCATCCTCCATCACAAGAGTTCTCATGGTCCTTACATCCTCCAGAAAAACAGGGTTCTCATGGTCCTTACATCTTCCAGAACAACAGGGTTCTCGTGGTCCTTACATCCTCCAGAACAACAGGGTTCTCGTGGTCTCTACCACAACATTCGATCCACATACATAATGGCCAGAGCACCTTTATGGGCATGTCTGTGTATCCCTGTAATTGCAGAGCTGTCTGTTTTGTACGGGCAACATCTCTCAATGGTCACCATCCTCCATCAGTGTCTCTCTCCTCAGATTCCATTATGACTTTCATCTTGGCTCCATCATTTAGCAGAGTGGCCGCTGCTATTTCCCCCTCCCTTGGTCCTGTGTTTCAGCTGTACTCAGGCCAGGTCCCCACTCTTCATTCCTCCTGACATCTACCTCTTCCGCAGTGAGTGCCCTGTCTCCTGCGGTATTCAGGGGGACTTTGTTACTGTCTCTCCTTTGGTTTAGTGGCCTATCTGTGCCACCTGCTTCTGAAGTAGCCTCTTAATGACAAGATCAAAGCCAGTAACATCGTGCTAAGTGTCTGGGAGCTGAGGCAGCCACCTACCTGACTACCCAGCTCTAAATTAAGCATGGCCTATAGGGGAGAGATCTCTCTTTGAATTATTGTTGTTGGGTAAAATGTTCAATTTCTCCTGAGTTGTATTGTTTGGTTTCACCCTCCTGGTTTTGATGAAAGCACTCACAATGGGAAGCTTAGCGAGCAGAGGCATTCTGCTAACTAGTCAGCAACATCGCCTGCTGTGGTGCCTCCAAAGGTCTCTTCTCCTATTGGACCACAGATATAGGCCCATTAAGTGTTACCAGTAGAGGCTAATAAGGCCTTTACTGTACAGTATGTCCTTTACCCTGTTTGATGTATGATTTGTTTGATGATTTATCTGATCTTGGAGTAAACAAACACCAATCCCTGCTTTCCAGCCCTGAAGGAGAGACTCAATCAACACTGCTCCCGGCTCTCAGACACAAGCCAGCGTGGCCTGTCACCTCTGACTCTGACATTACACCACAGCCTGTTTATTAGTGAGGCTGGCAGGCTGAAACAGTTAAGGGCTTTTGTCAACAGATGTTTCATGAGACAGATGTGCAGTGGAGTAAGAGTGGCAAAGAGGCCTGGCCAGCGGTTTCTGGGGCTGAAGAACAGGCTGAAACAGACTATGGAGTAAGGGATGAGAATGGGACTACAGCAGGGGATGAGGACAGGGCAGGAGATGAGAATGGGGCTTGAGCAGGGATAAAGACAGGGGAGGGGATGAGGACAGGCTTGAGCAGGGTATGAGGATGAGGCTGGAGCAGGGGATGAGGATGGGGCTGGAGCAGGGAATGAGGATGGGCCTTGAGTAGGGGATGAAGATGGGGCTGGAGCAGGGGATGAGGATGAGGCTGGAGCAGGGGATGAGGATGGAGCTGGAGCAGGTGATGAAGATGAGGCTGGAGCAGGGGATGAAGATGGGACAAGAGCCTGGGATGAGGAAAGGATTTAAGCATGGGGTGATGATGGGGCTGGAGCAAGGGATGAGAATAGGGAAGGGGATAAAGAATAGGGGAGAGGATGGGGCAGGAGCAGGGGATGAGGATAATGGAGTAGATGAAGATAGGGCTTTTGAGCATGGGATGAAAATGGGGTTCAAGCAGGGGATGAGGATAGGCGGGAGCAGGGGATGAGGATAGAAAAAGTAGCGGATGAGGATAGGGGTTGACCGGGGATGAGGATGGGGTTGGAGCAGGGAATGAGGAAAGGGGACAGGATAAGGATGGGGGAGGGGATGGGGCAGAAGCAAGGGATGAGGATATGGCTTGAGCACTGTGATGAGGTTTGGGCTCGATCAGGGGATGAAGATGAGGCTGGAGCAGGGGATGAGGATAGAAGATAAGGATGGAACAGGGATGAGGATGTGACAGAGCCTCGAGCAGGGGCAGGAGATTTAGCTAGAGCTGTGCAAACTGCTGCCAGGTGCTCTCGTCTGGTTGCGCTTTTATGGGCCTGGCTACTAATGAAAGCATGGTTGTGGGATCACTGTGGAACATCAGAGACAACTCCACACTGGAAGCTCCCCCTCCTCCTCACGTCCGCCCGCACAGATGAAGGAATGTCATAAAGCTTTAAGAGACTTCCCCTCTTTCATTATTCACTTCCGCCACACACCCGTCACCTCTGCGCCTCCATTTCTTTAACACGACCTGGGATTATTTGTTGTGTATTGGGCAGGTTTAAGGGCAGTTGGACCCAATCATCCTCTTTATCCATCTGTACCTCTTGCCTGTCTCTCTCAAATTAACATTCAATATGATTTCTTCATAGTTTATATCCAATATTGCCCAAGTAAGGTGAGATATAAAAAACATGATGAAAACAACAGTAAAAAATGTGATGTAAACAACAGTAACAGTAGCTGTAAGAATAACAAATGGACAACCATGTTCAGCAAATACATGTAATAATGCTCCATGTTTACATTCTAATTCAACAAACTAAATGTGTAACAAAGAAGTACAAGTGTATGAAATCAAGATATTGTTCCCTTTTTTAACGGCTTGTTCTATGCTAGCTGATTCAACTAGTGAGAAATATATTCTTGCCTGGACCTATTGTTTTCTACTGCTGTATCCTTTTGCTAGAGCCTAATACATTAAATGTTTATCTATCTTCACAAAAGCCGACCTGAACTGTGAACTGCTGACTGAGTATTACTTGCTGCTTGCTGGCTGTTGACAGAGCAACAAGAATTTAAGTGCAAGGCAATTTGTCATTGTTTGACTAATCAGTGCCAGTAGTCGAGGGGGAGAGGCTTTAACTCTGCTATGCAGTCATCAATTAGCTTGAGTCCTAAAGCCTCCTTAGTTCTTTTAGCGGCAGCTGTAAACAGCATTCTTGTCAAGTGGTGGTAATGTACCCACAAGGAAGACTGGTGTCAAAACAAAGACAATTTGAATAGTTGTTCTGTGAAGTTATTTAAAGAACGATGGAGAAGAAGGCTTCACACCACTCTTGCACTTTAGTTTCTTACTTTGGGTGGTTTGCATACTTTAAAGAAAATCTAATTTGGTGCTTTTGCAGCATTTTCAACTGTGCGTGTGTCTTATACGTACTATTTGCTTCTCTTCATGTACTACAGTATACAGATGCTCCTTACCTGTTGGCTGCAACACTTCAAGGCTTGTGTCTCCTGCTCGCACACCACATGTGGTACTCCTGGTCTCCTGCAGAGTTTGTAACCATCAATCTGCCATATCCAACGCCACGGATGTCTCAGGCTGCCCTTCAGGCCCTTGACTTTCTGGCCCTGAGAGAGACATGGATTACCCAAGAAAACATGGCTAATCTTGCCTCATCTCAATGTGTTTTCTTATTCGAGGAGCAGCTGTTTGTAGTGATGTTGGCACCGAGCTACATGTTTCCTCAAAGAGGAGATTTTAACCCCACCCTCACTCATCTGTCTGTTGAGTTCCATGCCATCTCATTTGTGCATACAAGCTCAACATTGATGTCATCGATCATCAACAAGATGCTCTTCTTAAGCTCGTTTCCTGATGATGTGTCACCTCTAATATTACTGGGCAACTTCAAACTCCAGATGTGTGCACATGATTAATTTATAGTCACCCTTGGCCAATACACTCCCCCCTCAAAAGATATGAAAAGGTGGGTAACGTGCATCAACAAACGTGCATCAACAAAAACGTAGACTGAAGCGTTGAAATAAATTGGGGGAGTTGGAGCACTCAAAAAAATTTTACTAATGTTTGTCTGTTTGTTGACAAAAAATACTGAAATCTTCTTCATATCTCTAATCACTAGACGGTAAGTCAGATGGTACTGTATATGCAGTTGCAATCTTCTTTCTCTCTCCCTACAATTTAATTTTGTGGTGTCTATGGTGTGTACATCAATGCCTTGCAGGTACAGTAGGTGCATCACTTTAAGACCAGGGTTCTATGAAGGCCTTGTCAATTAGCTAGCACCATCTGTGTTGGGCATCTGCGAGCTTAATCCAATTGGAAGGCCAGAGAGTGCATTCATTCCAGGGCATATGGATTCTGGTATATACACTGATATACTGACTGAGCAAATAGCACAATAAGAAAAGAAAGGCATCAGATGTACTTCAGAGTATTAATCACGCATTGGATATCAGAAAATTGTCTAGTAAATTTAAATATATAATAATTATAAAACACATTTGCTCAAAATATTGTTTTCGAGGACATTTTGAAGCTCACTCAAACGTATTCAATGTAATTATTGGGGTTTAATGTTTTTTCTCCACATTTGTGGATTGGGTTGATCGGACATTAGTTTGAAATATTAGTGAAGGTGCCATGTTTACAAAAATGTTAAAGTCACTCTGTCTTCAAGTTCAGTTGTTCTCAAACCACTAAGGAAGAACCCTAGGTATTCCATGTATTAAATATATTTCAGAGTTAGCACAGCTGTATCACGTTGTTACCTAATTATCTTAAAGGTGAACAACTTTGTGAAATAACAATAATTCGATTTTTTGTTATTTCAAAATTTGACTATCATTTTATATAATAAAAGTGAGTTTCATGGTTTAAAATGTACCTTTTCATATATCTCTGCCAATGAGGAGGAAATGTCAGCTTGCCCATATCTTCTGGATTTCAGTCTGCTGCATTGGCGCCTTTAAGTTAAAAAAAAACTTTACATTTTGCTGTGTCAATAATATATTCTCAGTCAGATATATTGATACATTAAGAATATATCATTGATCAAGTGATGTTATGTTGTATATAGAAACTATTGAAGTATGAATTTCAATTTTTTTGACACCTTAAATATTCCCTCTAACCAGCACTGGGCTGGGAAAATGCAAGTGACCTGACATATCCTCCTCATCTGCATAGATGTCAGAAAATGTTTGAAACCACACAACTGACATTTATCATAGAAATGCTTGAATACTTACGAAGGCTTGAATACTTACGAAGGCTTGAATACTTACGAATGCTTGAATACTTACGAATGCTTGAATACTTATGAATGCTTGAATACTTACTAAGGCTTGAATACTTACGAAGGCTTGAATACTTACGAATGCTTGAATACTTACGAAGGCTTGAATACTTACGAATGAATACTTACGAATGAATACTTACGAATGAATACTTACGAATGAATACTTACGAATGAATACTTACGAAAGAATACTTACGAATGAATACTTACAAATGCTTGAATACTTTTTCACACAAATAATCATTACCTCACAAAGTTGTTGTATCAAGTTCTTCTTCTGCACAGACACATACAGCCTTGTGCTGTAGCACTTGCGCTATAGCTCGACCCTGCTCTCCTTGAGTGAAAGAGCTACCTGAGGGGCAAGAGAGACTATTCATTACTTCAATCAATTTAGGAACATGGATAAATCGTAGAATATCAATATTGTTCCCCTTTAACCCTTCATCATTCAGGTGAGATAGTTCAGGGCTGCAACAAGTGAGGTTCCCAGGAGAGGCTTGCGAACCACTGCTCTGCTGGTGAATGGAATCGAATGCCAGGGAAATACATGATCTCGCATTTGGCAGCCACATACAGATGTCTCTCATCTAATCTTGTCAGTAAATAGTACAGCGCTAGTATCCGGTTTGGCAAAGTGATGCAAAAGGTTTAAGGCATAAAGTGCCTTACACCTGCATTCTATCTGAATTCCAGCTGGGGGCGACACATGTGACTGCAAAAGAGGTTGGTTTCTGTAGAAGTCTATGAGAAAGTCAGACACTTCTCAATTTATTAGTTTTTATTATGAGTATATGGTCTCAATCGCTAGTAATAAGTCTTCTGCAATACAGAATGATGTACATTTTTTTGAATAATGGTCTTGTTGATTTTTGTAATTGGCGATAAAGCAGGGGGTGTTTCAGGGAGTGGCTATGATGTGAAAGTGTGTAATGTAATGTAGAGCGCAATCAGTATTGTGTAATGTAATTTAGAGTGCCAACTCTCAGCTAACGTCACAGTCAGATACTGCCTCTCATCTAAAATTATCACATCTGCAACCAAGATGGCTGCGTTGGTAATGGCAAACTCAACGACTCAAATCAGATCTTCACAAACCAATGGGTGACGTTACACCAGTACTATATACCGTCTATGGTAAATAGTGATATGTACCAAAGGGGGAGTTTTATCATAAAACTACATTTTTTGTCCACCATGTAGCATCAGTGTGCACAACATTTCTTAACCCAAAGCTGTGTTTGGCTCACAGCCATTTATAATTTCACTTGAATTATTGTATTGAAAGAGACATCACATTCAAATTGAAGCTCACCAAATATCATTATATATATTTGTCTAATATAATTCTATTCCAAACTGATAGTTTGATAGTTGATACATTTTGAGCACCTGCTATAGATATAATCTATACATTTATAATGTTAAGGTTTTAGAAAACAAATGTGTCCTTATTTTGTTCATCCATACCTCTCCATTTTGGATATTGTTCACTTTTTCTGTCATTGTCTCTTTCTCTCAATTTGAATTGACATACTATCACAATGTACATATTGCAAAGAACAATAATAATATTGTGAGCACCAGAATTATTCTCCTTTTTTTTGGCGCCTTATCCCCACCCACAGTTTTCAAGTTATAATTTCCATTCCAGCAGCACCATATTCATCCTAGTACCATGCAGTGCGCTTGTAAATTTAGTCAGAGTAGTAGTCAGAAGGTTGCTGGTTCAATTCTCGACTGTGTCAAATGTCGTTGTATCCTTGGGCAAGGCACTTTACCCTAGGTTACTCCAGGGGGAATGTCCCTGTACTCTGGATAAGAGCATTTGCTAAATGACTAAATGTAAATATAAAATATAAGGTTCTAGAAAATGGTGACCAGATTTCTCAGACAAAATCCGGGGACATTTTCAGCTCAGAAGCGTAAATACCTCCAAAACAGGTAATGTTTTTATCATTGTAAACTAAAATGGGGACACTGCCCCAGAGGTGTCACTACTAGAGCTGCACTGGGGCACAAGCCCCCCTTGGGGGGTCCATGAGCATGCTCCCCTGTAAGAAAGTTTTGTCTATTTTAATGTTTAAATGTATTGAACTGGTGAAATTTGGAAAGAAATTTGGAGGTTAGACAAGATTATTCTTATTTATGGATGGAAATAGTTGAACTATTTTGCACTTCAGAATTTTAACCATGCACACACAGGTAGAATAGTTTTTCTTCATATTTTTGCATTAATGTCACTAGGAAGTATACCAGTAAAAATATATATTCATGTTTGTAAGTGGGATTGTCTGAAATTTGGCAATATAATAAAAATTATATAGGACAGTTCTATGCCTAGTGGATTGATGAACTTGCATCCAGGTGGTTTCCAACAATAATATTGTAGCAACATTTTGTCCTACAATAATAGCTATATTATACATTTAAAATAATAAATAAGTCACATTAGTTGCCGCCGGCGACATCACCTCAACAACGCGGTATTCTAGACATCTACACATCCAGTACCAGAGGGTATTAACTTTTGCAAAGTCACCATTTACACTGCTCACCCATCGTAATAAGAACAACATTCTTTGACACCTTTTTAAACCAGCTATGTCCCTTCTTGTGTTGCCATTCAGACTTATAATTCGCTACAATAGTAGTTGGCGAGATAACTAATCTGTTGAATGTAAAGTCTAGCTACTATTGCTGCCGGCCTGAAAGTCTACTCCTGTTGTGAGAGTATGTGAAACATCATCTTGACATGGGCTGTATCCTTTCTAGCCATGTCCAGAGGAAAGGCAAAAAAACAAGATGGAGACCTAGATGAATTTCTAACATCTTATCCATATCATATTTCACTGTAGGAGTTACTGAAATCAGTTTCTGAACACATTTTAGATGAGAAATATGCTATCCATTTGCTGAGTCTGCACTCAGATATAAAATTCCTAATTAAAAAACATTTTTCAAGCGAGCCCTAATGGGCAGCTATGCAGTGTTCGTCTACGGAACCGGCAGCCAGCATGCGCATCTATCATATTGTTCAAACTTTGTTTTAACAGCTGGTGTATAGAAGCACATCGTTGGGATAAATATTTTAGACGATATTGAGCTATCAGGTGAGTTCCAAAGCATTTAATTTTTTCTACAGAAAGCACATATTAATAATTCACATGACAAGGGCAGCAATAATTTCCTGACGAACTACATTCTCAAATGTGCACCTGATGCGAACAGTTTTTGTAATATTTAATAGATTAATATTTAGAATAATGGTCAAACATAGAAAGAGGGAAGATCTGAAGTTGCCTAGTTTTTTATTGCTGTTTTAAGCAATTCATTTTCCCATTCTGACATTGTTCATTTTTGGAACATTGTACTATTGATTACATGTAGGAGAAAAACGTACAGTACGAATTCATACAATCTGAATTGTGCAAAGTTTACACAATCACAGTACGAGTTCTCCGACCCAATCACAGTACGTTGCTATAAGGGTGGTTTGAAACGTTCAACCACTATTATCACTAGTCGCTTTTAAGAAGACGACCTGCAGTTTTCATGATATGGATTAAGCAAACTAATTAAGAAGACTACCCGCAGTTTTCACAATGTTGATCAGTTTGAGATTATGTGAGCTTTGTTTCATGCTGCTGGAAGTAACCATTAGAAGATGGGTACTGTAATGATTGCTCAAGATGTAAAAAAAGAACAATGTTTATTTTCAATACAAGAATTACGGTTCAAGGAACAGGCAGAAATATCCAAAAACAGGCAGAGGTCAGACCGGAATAGCATGTATGGCAACAGTACATCTAGGGATGCAAAAGATGGCGGACTAGGCTAGAGCATGTAAGTGCGCAAGACAAAACATTGAGATAAAACTTAAATAAATAAAGACACAGCAATAGTAGCTATTGTATTCAAAATAATTAAACAAGCTGGACAATAACAAGAAAGAAATTAAGAAGATAGAGCGATTTATTGACAAATATTACGTAAGTAAGCATCTAACAACTATGGCTGAAAGTAAACGTAAACGAGATTCTTCGACAGA
>JACXGM010010287.1:0-26555 GCA_016801145.1 Umbra pygmaea | reverse complement strand
ATAGGCAAACATAGCCGTAAGACAGAAATAATAATCAGCGAAGTAGAACACAAACACATGGCTTATATACACTCCTAATGACAAACTAAACAGGTGCACCTGTGTGCGCCTCTGGCCCATAGAGATGACTAGAACACAGTCAATATTCCGGGGAGTTGGATCTCATGCTTCGGGAGCGTTGAGGCGAAGCCCTTACAGACATGCTTTAATCCAATTAGCATTCCAGATTATAAATCTTGGATTTGGAACATATGCATAATAATGATGATATGGTCAAAATACTGACTTGCCTAATAATTGTGCCCACAGTGTAGCATTAGCTAGCGTTATCTAGCTATTGATGGCTAGCTATTGTAAGCAAGCTATCTTAAGTTTCTCAAGTGAAGCCGATGTATCAGATTGGTCTATCCCTATTTAAAAATGATACATTGTTTATTCTACAGTAGGCTACTCTATGTTACATCAGTGAGTTGAGGGTGAGTGAAATGTTTAGGAAGTACAACCTTCTTCACAAAAATGTATGAATGATCTCCCTCAAATATGCACCTAAACACAGACTATCTAATGCTTGCCATTGGAGATATTTATTCTCTTATTTTTTATACACTTCCTTCTAGCACTAACTTTGCTGAAAGCTACTTTATGAAGTTATACATAGGCTGTGTGTTTACTGTACCCCACCAATTTCACAATGAATGCACTACGGTATGTGGCCCAAGATGAGAGTGTCTGCTATATATGCAAATCCTTCAATGAGAGAGGCACCAAAGATTAATTTAAACATTTTCTTTGAGATGGTTATGAAGCATCACCTAGAGAAGCATAAACATCCTTTTAAAATGAAGTGTCAGTGTAAGGGTTTCTGTGTGTTTAATGTTTGTCCTGCATTAAACACGTTCAGCAGCATCTGATGGGGTCCATTCTCTAGCCAACTACTTTTTGATTAACAAATTACCAGGGAAAATAAGGACTGTTGTTCATCTCAAAAAGCATTTGCCACTCCATGAAGCTGACATTTCAATCACTCTGTCGCTTGATTGTGCTCCACTGAGCACTCCAAAGCATTGTTTCAAATGTGCAGTTTAAAAAACAAGAACAAACAAAAGAGTAACGAGTTGAATCATGCTTTGAAGCACTCCTGAAGGGAAATCACAATCACCTCCTTGGTAAAGTGCCCTGGATGATGAAGATGCCCCTCGATTCGTGTCTGTAATTACTCTCTCAAGGTTCTTACGATCCACTTCTCAGAACAGTCATTTCTAAACAACCTCATATACTGTAGTACTGCATAATGTTGCTACACCATCATTCTTCACAAAGACGTTGTACCTTCCTGCATTTTTCATGTGACCAATCATTACCACTATAATTTTACTTTAGGGATAATGCTCTTTACTGTTATATAGCAGTTAAGATTCATTGGGTACTATAATGCAAATACATATGTCTGTTTAAGCTACAGAATACAAATGCCTACCTCTCAGCCAACTGTTAACATTACCGCGCAAGTTGTATTATGAGCAATTGCAACATCCTCACAGTTATATTTATTGGTCATGTATTTCAGAATCCTTGGCTTGGTGTTGTTTCTTGCATGCAAGGACGTTTTTTGTAGTCAGCACTGGCCTGCATGTTACTTTGGTAATCTTATCTACCTTAACCAACATTCCCCTGATGGGCCACAAAAAATTAAATACAATAAATAAACAATACAATAAAATCAAGTCCACATTACAAGAAAGACATTCCTTTTGCAAAGTATTTCATGGCCAACAATGTTGAGAAGCTACATTTCTTTAAATCATTAAACACATCCAACATCCATGCCCGGGTTTGGTTAGTGGTCTAAGGTCTTGAATCGATGGACGCTTTGAGCCCCGGCTCTGCCAATGTGTCCTTCCTGCCTGTCTTCTGCGACTTACCAACTCCCTCTGCTATCTTCTGTCCTGTCCAAAAAACATAATAAAAACATCTTTAAACTAATCCAACCTCTTTCCATATTCATTTTCCCCTATTGCTGTCAGACTTAATGAAATGTGTTGTTCTTTAATTAATGAAATCCCATTAAAAAGCACTACGGTTTGACCAAGCTCTAAACCAACTGGCAGTTAAGAATATGGTGCTCAAGCAGATACTGTATTATCTGCCTTTAGGACATACTGTATGTTTTTGGAATCTGTATTATATATCTCTTGATTTTCTGTCAACATTATAATCCATTCCTTAAACAATTTTTAATTTTTAGGACCTGTCTGGCAACTGGCATTCCAAGCAGGACAATTCCCTTTGCCCCACAATGAAAATGGACATCCATACAGCATCCTATCTGCCCTGTCAGTTTCAAAATGTTTTCTCATATGAGCTGTACCACCTGACTGAAAAATAGCAAAGGTTTTCCAGTGTTTGATAAGAGATCGATTGCACACCAGAGTCTAAAATAATTGAAGCCAGTTAAAGCATTATGAGCACCCTAAAGCATGGTCAACACTGACTATACAATTATATAGTCAGAAATGAATTTCTGCATTAAAACCTGTTACTTGATTCAGTACTTTCCTTTGAATCATTATGGTTTAGTATGCCAGCAAGACGTTCTCCATATTGCATGAACCAACAGTTGGTCAATTAGAGTTATTTTGATCCTCAACTAATTTGGGCACAGGCCTTGCATTTCTTATCTAATATCCAATTAAGGCTATCCAGTTTTGATGCTTGGTTTCTATTGTTCTGGTTTGATTGGTTTCTTTTGCCTCCATCACCATGCTTTCAACAACTCTGACTTTCACAGAAAGAATTTATTCAACGGTTTCTCTTTCTGACAAAGAATTCATTACATTCATCATTCTACTATTCACAGTTCAGCGGTAAAGGAGACACCCACAGCTCTTTCACTTGTCAGTTTTATCCCACACAGCAGAAGTATTGATCACTCTGTGGTTTATGTAAGAACACTGCAAGTAAAGTCTTTAGCAGAACTTTAGCAGCAGTTTTCCAATGTTATTTTTTGTGTTCGTATTTTTAAACCTAAATCTTAAAAAACCTTTGTGATATATCCAAGATCGATTAAAAGGAAATGAAATGATAGAAGAGGTGTTTGTGTAAGGAGGTGGAGGGGGATGAGGATGTGTTAGTGTGAGGAGGTATTACTGTGAGGAGGTGTTAGGGTGAGAAGGTTGAGGAGGTGGTAGTGTGAGGTTGTGGTAGTGTGAGGAGGTGTTAGTGTGAGGAGTTGGAGGAGGTTTTAGCATGAGGAGGTATTACTGTGAGGAGGTGTAGGAGGTTGTGGTAGTGTGAGGAGGTGTTAGCGTGAGGAGGTATTACTGTGAGGAGGTGTAGGAGGTTGTGTTAGGGTGAGAAGGTGGAGGTGTTAGTGTGAGGAGTTGGAGGAGGTTTTAGCGTGAGGAGGTATTACTGTGAGGAGGTGTAGGAGGTTGTGTTAGGGTGAGAAGGTGGAGGTGTTAGTGTGAGGAGTTGGAGGAGGTTTTAGCGTGAGGAGGTATTACTGTGAGGAGGTGTAGGAGGTTGAGGAGGTGTTAGGGTGAGGAGGTGTTGGGGGAGGAGGTGTAGGTGTAAGTGTGAGGAGGTGGAAGAAGTTAAGGAAGTGTTAGGGTGAGGAGGTGTTAGTGTGAGGAGTTATTACTGTGAGGAGGTGTTAGGTTAAGAAGGTTGAGGAGGTGTTAGTGTGAGGAGGTGTTAGTGTGAGGCGTTAATACTGTGAGGAGGTGTTAGGGTAAGAAGGTTGAGGAGGTGTTAGAGTGAGGAGGCGGAGGTGTTAGTCTGAGGAGTTGGAGGAGGTGTAAGCATGAGGAGGTATTACTGTGAGGAAGTGTAGGAGGTTGAGGAGAGTAACTGCCTTTGAGTGTCTTGTTGTACAACAGAACGCTGAACAAGACATTATTAGGTGACCAAAGTCACTACATAGCCACGCCCTAAAACACCCCCTGCTATATCACCGATTTTATAATCAACAAAAGTATAATTTAAAAAATTAACATAATTCTGTATTGCAGAAGACTAAAATCTAGTGATTGAAACCATAAACTTATTATGAAAATGTTTACTGAGGTAATAAATCTGTTTTTTGTGATTCCACTTTTTATCTCAAACCTCCATATAAACCCCCTGGGCCAGTGGTTCTCAACCATATTTGGGTACTGTACCACCAGGGGTCCTAGTACCCATGTTTGGTACCACTACCCAGGCAAAAGTGGTTTGCTCAGCTACTTTTTTCACCCATCTGCAACTGAACAACTATTTGGACAAATTTGTTTTCAGAAGCCTGCACCCAAACCTAAAATATAGAAAATACTACAGTTTGCACAGATATGCTACATTTGCTTTCCATATGGTCAAATGAAGTCATTTTTTCTCAACACGCAGACAAAGGCTATTTCACAAGAGGTGCATAGGAATTTGTCATGTAAATAGAAAATGCTTTCTTCTAACAGAAGAATCTAGCCAATATGTCACCGTGTGTTTGAGGGAGTGGACCGATGCAGGGTGGTTGTGTTCTTGAATTTATTTGTGAATATTAAAAAATAACAAAACCTAGACTATTTGGTCATATATATTATAGGTCTACAGTGACGCCCAAACAAAACACATTGTATTGATACAAGGCGAACTATCACTCACAGTACACAACATGTACTAATCGGAATGAGAATTAACATTTTATACAGCGAGTACTTATAGCACCTTCACATAGCGCAACATGGATAACTCTGCTTCTGAACATATTAAATCAACACTGTCATAATGCAGACTCATATTAACAACTCTTGTAGACAACCGGAAACAGGATTGCATAGAGGTCACAATCACAGTATAGCACACCTCAGATAGAAATATACATATTTGAACTGTCCAGGAGGTTGTGCCATAGTCCATAACATAAAGGCAAACCCTCCTTATTTATAATGTCTATCAGTTTTATACACACATAAAGGTGCTTAGTCCTATGTATGACTATTCCCTAGGGTCATTAAAAATATAAAATACTAAAAGCGTAGACATAGATTTCCTCAGAAACTGATGTAATGTGGAACAATGACAAACATATATTAGCAAATTTTATTTTACAAAGATGTATCAAGCACAATCATGTGGACAAAGCCATACCATTCAGCAGCACTCGTGCTAGCTCGACCCTGCTCTCCCTGAGTAAGAGAGCTGCCTAATTATCAAGACAATCACATAATTACTGCAGCTGAAAGACCTTAGACAAATGATAGATATTCTTAATTGTTGCCCTTCAAATAGTAGCCTAAACCTAGTCAGTCATAAGCATTTGGATAAGAGAGTGAAGCGAACAAAGTTCAGTGGTGTCAATTGGGCAATTTAGAATGGAAAAAATACTGTTTATGGCTGTCAGCTATCAAGCGCATTTCCATGTTGGAACATGGAGCACATGCTGGCCAAGTTCGGTAGAGAAACACATACTGCATATATATATATATATATATATATATATATATACAGTATATATATATATAACACTATTTATCCTCCATATTTGCTACATTTTGTATTTGGAGAATCACAGTGACAATTATAAATATTAAAAGACTATATTTGGATCATAGAAATGTTTATTTTTATTTTGTTGAGTGCCCCCAAAATGTGTGAATTCCAAGTTAATGTCTGGATTCCATGATTCCATCCACGTTCTCCGCAATGTGGAAAACATAGGGCCACAGAGGTGGAGGAGGTGTTAGTGTGAGGAGGTGGAGAAGGTTAAGGACGTGTTAGGGTGAAAAGGTGAAGGAGGTTGAGAAAGTGTTAGGGTGAGGGGGTGGTGGAGGAGGTGTTAGTGTAAGGAGGGGGAGGAGGTTGATGAGTTGTTAGGGTGAGAAGGTGGAGGAGGTTGAGGAGGTGTTAGTGTGAAGAGGTTCTTACCTACGCCACCCTGGAGGGCGGGGGCCAACAACACGCTGCTCAATCACACTCAGTGGACAGTAGAAATTATGTGGGGTCGTGGTGCGATTAAAGACACAGAGACCAGAGTACCGTATAACTTAGGGGTTTTATTGTACCAATTGTTAATATATAATGTACCAGAATATTTTGCTCTAACTACTAAATATCAAACAACCACACCAACCACTCTCTCTATCTCTCTCTCCCACACACAGAATACAACAATCACCAAACACAACCCAAACGGCTGCCACACAGAGAGACTGAATACAGTTCTACAGGGCTTTTAAGATTGGTTTCTAACGAGCCACAGTTGTCAGCGTTCTGATGAGGAAGGCGGAACCAGATGACACCAATCCGGCTGATAGAATAGAGAGAGGAAGGTGTCCCCTCTCTGACCTGCTACCAAACGTCTCCCTCTACTGGATATAGACTGACAGAAAAGACACACAACAGAAAAAGAGGATTGTCCTCAAACTTAACTGGGGAATGTAAGGGGGTTTCCTGTTCAACAGTAGAATACCTTGACGGACAGGGGTTGAACTTGCGGGAAAAGAAACTTGGCTTTTCACCCTAGGCTTGTCCACCCCATCAGCATCTTCCTGCAGTAGGACAGCCCCTGCCCCCACACTACTGGCATACAGTGTCATGCGAAAGTATTCGGCCCCTTGAACATTTTGACCTTTTCACACATTTCAGGCTTCAAACATAAAGATATAGAACTGTAATGTTTGGGGAAGAAGCAACAACAAGTGGGACACAATCATGAAGTAGAACGTAATTTACTGGATATTTCAATCTTTTTTAACAAATCAAAAAATTAATCAGCCCCATTACTTTCAGTGCAGCAAACTCTCTCCAGAAGTTCAGTGAGGATCTCTGAATGATCCAATGTTGACCCAAATGACTAATGATGATATATAGAATCCACCTGTGTGTAATCAAGTCTCTGTATAAATGCACCTGCGCTGTGATAGTCTCAGAGGTCAGTTGAAAGCACAGAGAGCATCATGAAGAACAAGGAACACACCAGGCAGGTCCGAAATACTGTTGTGGAGAAGTTCAAAGCCAGATTTGGATACAGAAATATTTCCCAAGCTTTAAACATCCCAAGGAGCACTGTGCAAGAGATAATATTGAAATGGAAGGAGTATCAGACCACTGAAAATCTAACAAGACCAGGCCGTCCCTCTAAACTTTCAGCTCATACAAGGAGAAGACTGATCAGAGATGCAGCCAAGAGGCATGATCACTCTGTATGAACTGCAGAGATCTACAGCTGAGGTGGGCGAGTCTGTCCATAGAACAACAATCAGTCGTATACTGCACAAATCTGGCCTTTATGGAAGAGTGTCAAGAAGAAAGCCATTTCTGAAAGATATCCATAAAAGGTGTTGTTTAAAGTTTGCCACAAGCCACCTGGGAGACACACCAAACATGTGGAAGAAGGTGCTCTGGTCAGATGAAACCAAAATCGAACTTTTTGGCAACAATGCAAAACGTTATATTTGGCATAAAAGCAACACAGCTCATTACCCTGAACACACCATCCCCACTGTCAAACATAATGGTGGCAGCATCATGGTTTGGGCCTGCTTTTCTTCAGCAGGGACAGGGAAGATGGCTAAAATTGATGGGAAGGTGGATGGAGCCAAATACAGGACCATTCTGGAAGAAAACCTGATGGAGTCTGCAAAAGACCTGAGACTGGGACGGAGATTTGTCTTCCAACAAGACAATGATCAAAAACATAAAAAGCAAAATCTACAATGGAATGGTTCACAAATAAACATATCCACGTGTTGAATGGCCAAGTCAAAGTCCAGACCTGAATCCAATCAAGAATATGTGGAAAGAACTGAAAACTGCTGTTCACAAACGCTCTCCATCCAACCTCACTGAGCTCGAGATGTTTTGCAAAGAGGAATGGACAGAAATTTCAGTCCCTAGAGGTGCAAAACTGAAAGAGACATACCCCAACTGACTTACAGCTGTAATCGCAGCAAAAGCAAAAGGTGGCGCTACAAAGTATTAACTTTTTAATTTTGCACGCCCAATTTCTCAGTTTTTTAGTTGTTAAAAAAGTTTGAAATATCCAATAATTTTCATTCCACTTCATGACTGTATCCCACTTGTTGTTGATTTTTCAAAAAAAATTACAGTTTCATATCTTTATGTTTGAAGCCTGAAATGTGTCAAAAGGTTGAAAAGTTCAAGGGGGCCGAATACTTTTGCAAGGCACTGTACACCTCCAACTTAAATGATTTACTGAAGTTGGGGGCGGCTTGAACCGGCACACTACATAGTAAGGTCTTAGCGGCCTCAAAAGCCCCATTACACTCAGGAGACCACTTAAAAGGCATTTTCATACTTAATGTAAGCTGGGCTAACACCGTGGAGAAGTTCCTTACGAACATACGGTAGTACCCCACCATCCCCAGGAATCGTTGCAACTGTCTGCGTGTAGTACGAACAGGGAAAACAACCACTGCTTCCACCTTACCAGTTAACATACGCACCTAGCCTCATCTCACCTGTTTAAACAGGTGCCTCACTGTTGCATTGCCAAACTCACATTTTGCCAAATTAAGGGTTAGAGATGCCTGCTCTAACCGCTCAAACACTGTTTTCAAGGTGGACAGGTGGTCATCTCAAGTAGTTGAATGAATAACCACATCATCCAAATAGGCGGTCAATTCGGGACCCCTGCGAACACAATGTTAACCAGTCTTTGGAAGGTAGCTGGAGCATTGCACATTCAAAATGGCATTACGGTATATTGTAGAAATCAGGTGTCACAAATGCAGAAATCTGAGATGCACGAGAGGTAAGAAGGACTTGCCAGTCAAATTTACTCACAAATGTCGCTGTTCCAATGGTGTCCACACAGATGTCAATCCTTGGTAGAGAAAAAGAATCAGGCACAGTTATTGCATTCACACGATGGTAGTCAGTACAAAACCTATAAGTACCATCTTGTTTAGGCACAAGGATACAAGGTGAGCTCCAGGCACTGTTACTATGTTTGGCTTTACCATTCTCCTCCAGGAGGTAGGCCACCTCCTTTTTCATTATTTCCCTTTTCGCAGCATTAGCCCGATAAGGATGTTGGCGTACCCGGGTAGCACCTGCAATATACACGTCATGTTCCAAGACTCTTGTCATTCTGGGACCATCTTTAAACACTCTTGGGAAACATTTGATTAGTGCTACCAGATCGTCAGTTTGACTACGGCTTAAATGCTCAGTGAGAGAATGTAATTGTGTAAGTTTAACGGAATTACTCAACCTCTCACTCTGCTGTGGTAAATTGCAAAGCTGTAACCCATCTTCTTCTTGTCCTTTCAGGCTGGAGTGCAATACCGCCATGACCACACTGGACCTAGTATGCTGGCTGTGGGCACCCGGACATGGAGAAGGCTTATGCATATGATATGGCTTCAACATATTGACCTGGCACAGTTGTGTCGAATGCCTCCGCTCGGGAGTCTTCATTAGATTGTTAGTCTCACTAACATTTCTGTCTACGGTAAGTGGACTGGAATAACAAGCTGATAGGGACAAGCCCTGAATTGGTAAGAACACCAAAACCTGATCACCTGGTTTGAAGTCACGGCTCACTGCCGATTTGTCATAGCGACGCTTCATGTACTTTTGAGTAGTGGAAACAGACTTTTGGGCTATGGCACATGCGTCACAGAGCCTATTATGCATGTGATGGACATACTCAACCACATTCTTTGAAACACTGCTAGTGGTGTTGACTGACAATGTTTTCCTTCAGTATCTACAACAGACCCCGCGGGGTGTGCCCAAAAACTAAGTCAGCCAGACTGAAACCCAATAATTCCTGTACTGCCTCCCTAATGGCAAATAACACAAATGGCACCCCCGCATCCTTGTCAGTTTGGGTAGTAATGCAATATTTGCGTAGCCTGACCTTGAGCGTCTGATGCCAGCGTTCCAATGGCCCTTCACTTTCCGGGTGATACGGACAGGAGACCTGATGATGAATAGACAGATTACATACTGTAATTGTTAAAAGAAACTGGTTTCCTGTCTTGGTTTTAGGTAGTGGGCCTACACAATCAATAATGACCCGCTCAAACGGTCCTCCCACCACAGGAATCGGACATAGAGGAGCGCAGGGAATAGTCTGATTTGCCGTACCTACCACCTGGCACACATGACACATTCTGCAATATTGTACAACGTCAGCTTTCAATGCTGGCCAAAAAAGTGCTGCTGAAGAATGTGGTTATATGTTTTTGTGATGCCTAGGTGACCGGACCAAGCCTGGTCATGGGCTACTGACAGCACCTGCTGCCGGAATGAAGTGAGGACCACAACATGTGAAACAACGCCCAAATCACTATCTGTTTCATGTGCTGTCCATCTACGCATGAGCACTTTATTTTTCAAAATACTAGTTGCTTTGACTGGGGAAACTACAGGACTACAACACTTAAACTTTCATCCATTTTCTGAGCCTCACATGTCTTTTCACAGTTAACAGACAACAATATCTCGCCCAGGCTAGGTTTGTTCTCCTTTCTTGTCTTGTCAAAGGATTGAACATTACTGGGCACCTCAGTGCGCTCAAAAATACAGTCTGCCAAACTCATAACCTCTCCTAGCTTAAGTGCTCTTGTAACCACAAAGGTGGGGAAACTGTAGGGAAATGTTTTAGACAGTTTTCAGCCCCTGTGGGTGGTCTCTCTTTGACTTTCAGCACTAGAGTTACCTTTCCACCAGCGATGTCATTTCCAAGCAGTAAAGTAACACCTTTCACAGGTAAGTTGGGAACCACACCCACAAGAAAAAAGCTAGATACTAGATAAGTTTTCAGGTTAACCCAATGTAACGGTGCTGTGGAAATATCCATTCCTATTCCCTGTAGGAGAACGTGGGTTCCCATAAATGTGCTATTGGACCAGTGTAGCATGCTGGCAAAGATGAGAGACAGAATTTGTATCTAAGGGCTGCAGCCCCGGTATCTCGCAAGATTTAAACAGCCCTTTTGTCTGCCGTCCAAACATCTAAGGACATGCAGCCCTTAGATACAAATGGTGAATAACTGGAATCAGGCACAGAGGTGGGTTCATTTAATTTTGATTGAACCAACCCAACCTATGAGACAGTGTTATGGTTCTTCCTTCATAACGGGATGCAGATAAGGATAAGGATGACACATTTTGCTCAGTAAGATGTACTACAATATGGTCAGACAATTCTTAAAATCCTCCAATAGGATTAACTCCCTGAGTTCTGATACTGTTGTAGCTTTGCTAGCAGTGCACCACTTGTCAAACAAGGTCACCTTATCCCTAGCAAATTCTACAAATGTCCTGCTCTCCGCTTTCCTGTGGTTCCTAAAAAGCTGTAAATATGCCTCAGACACCAACTCGTAAGCACATAACACCATAGTTTTAACAATTTCGTAACTGAGACTGTCATCTATCGAATTGAGATCTCCCTGACAATCTGCACTGGAACAGGAGGGGCCAATCCTCCTTAGGCAAATAGGAAATAGCTGTCTACCTCGGCCGTTCGAAATGGTGGAACAAGAGCTATATTATTGCTCACGTCAAAATGTGTTGAGTGCGAAGGGGGATGTTACGCCTAACCCAGCCTCCAGGTCCAACTGCCTAATATGCACTGCTTTTTCTTTTTCCTAGTTCGTAATTCGTTTAATTCTGCTTAACTAAAACCTGGTAATGATCTGCAAGTGCACACAAGTCTGCATCATGCAATTCCACCAGCAATTTCAAGCCTCGATGAACGTAGCTACTGCAGACGCAGCCATCCCGAACGCAATTAGGACCACACAAAAAAACTACAGTACCCACACTGAGGAGGTGTTAGTTTGAGGAGGTGGAGGATGTTGAGGAGGTATTAGGGTGAGGAGGTGTTAGGGTGAGGCCGGTGGAGGAGCTTAAGGAGGTTTTATGGTGAGGAGGTTGAGGAGGTGTTAGTGTGAGGAGATGTTAGGGTGAGGAGGTGGAGGAAGTTGAGGAGGTGTTAGGGAGAGGAAGTGGAAGAAGTTGAGGAGGCGTTACTCTGAGCAGGTGGGGGAGGTTGAGAAGGTGTTAAGGTGAGGAGGTGGAAGAGGTGGAGGAGGTTGAAGAGGTGTTAGCATGAGGTGGGGTTAGGGTGAGAAGGTTGATGAGGTGTTAGGGTGAGGAGTCGGTAGTGTGAATAAGTGTAGGAGGTTCAGGAGGTGTTACTCTGAGGAGGTGGAGGAGGTTGAGAAGGTGTTAAGGTGAGGAGGTGGAAGAGGTGGAGGAGGTTGAAGAGGTGTTAGCATGAGGTGGGGTTAGGGTGAGAAGGTGGATGAGGTGTTACTCTGAGGAGGTGGAGGAGGATGCAGAGGAGTTATTCTAAGGAGGTGAGGGACGTTAAAGAGGTGTTAGTGTGAGGTGGTGTTAGGGTGAGAAGGTTGATGAGGTGTTAGGGTGAGGAGTCGTTAGTGTGAATAGGTGTAGGAGGTTCAGGAGGTGTTACTCTGAGGAGGTGGCAGAGGTTGAGAAGGTGTTATTGTGAGAAGGCGGAAGAGGTTGAGGAGGTGTTACTGTGAGGAGGGGGGGGGGGTGTTAAAGAGGTGTTAGTGTGAGGTGGTGTTTGGGTGAGGAGGGGAAGGATGTTGAGTATGTGTTAGGGTGAGTAGTTACCAGATATTCATTCCAAAACTTGTGTGACACTTCCCAATTACTGTTATTGCATGCATAGATCAAATGGAATGGATTACGGAAGACTATTGGGATTCAATTACCCCTTTTCAATTGACCATATCTTTAGCGCAGCACACATGCATAGACCAAATGGAATTGATTAAGGAAGACTATTGGGACTCAATTGCCCCTTTTCAATTGATGTTGAAATGCAACATCCAAATGCCCCAGCAGCAGAATGGGAGAGGAGAGCTTATTTGACAGAAGAGTGAGGTAAGCAAAGTAATCTCGGTCTAATGTTAGACTACATTGCAAAAATATTACCATGCATTCATAACCTCGTGATTCAGTGAGACTGAGCCCAAAACATTGGAAAGTATGCCTTGTGACATTTCTTTATTTACATTTAGTAAAAAAGAAAAATCAATAGTAATCCGCCGTTATAATAGCAATCCCCCATGGAACAAGCTTGCCTGCTCTTAAAGGCAATGTGAGATGACGCTCTGATTGGTTTGTAGCACGTTACGCCAAAACCACACCTATGACTAATGAAGCAACTTCCGACCTACCCATTTTAGTTTTGCGTTGGGCGCAAGTGTCATTTATCCTGCCGGCATGATAGCAACAATGCCCGGGACCCGTCCACAATGTCACTTGCATTTCATACTTGCTTTTCAGATCGTTAAATTAGGGCCCATAGAGTTAACAAAGCTTTCCAAAATATAAATAGCTAACAAAAAGTTCAGTGGTGTTGCATGAGTAAAACCCGAGAATGTTTGTAGAAAACAGTCTGTAACAGGTATAGAGTGCTATTGTAATGTATCTATTTTACCACTCACCTCCACATCCACCCTACTGTCCCCTACATCCCTCTGACCCTCATCTGTCTGTGGCTCAGACACACTCTGCTGAATTGAAATAGTCAAATAAGACTGTCAGTGTCAGACAATGTGGACAATAACTACCAATAGCAGTTCAGATGTATTCATTTAATGTAAGAGCCTATAGGAAGTGCACTGACCTGTATTTTGGAAAATTATAAAATTAATGGACTGAATGCAAGATATCCCATGACATAAGAACAACAGATTGTAGCTCAAAATTGTCTAAACAGGTGTCATAACCTATACGATCCACTTTATCACTCACCTCAGGATCCATCCACTGTGACTCACATCCATCTGACACTCCTGATTCTGGCTCAGACACACTCTGCATTACATTTGTCAAATAATTCAGTCAGACACACACAGTGGCCATTCATGTAGTACAGAATATGTACTGATGTATCTTACAATTCAGTTTAATGATTTATAATGACTCCAGAAACGTGTCTTTTGTTAAATAAATCTAATTTCTTCCTCTTAATGATGATAACATTAGAGCTAGCCATTGCAAATGGATGACAATTGTATGAGAAAGAACGAATGAATAAAGCTAAAACAATCTAATATTGCGCTAGTTACCACTGGGTTGACTAGTAGAAAGACCTGTAGGCTGAATGCAGAAACACATTAGCTACTGTTTAATCTGGTCTAAATGAAAGTTCTCATTACTGGGCAAAGAATATATAACTAGCTAGCCATCTGATATTTACCATCCATATCAATTGTCGTCTTTCAAGCTGTCAAATCGAGGCTACTCTAGTGTAAAGTATGAAATGGTTTTCTGAAAAAATTGGCTTTTTCTAAAGAACGCGAGTGGAATGGATTTACAGCGCAGGCACGGGCAGTCAATCACTGTCACTGACACAGTTTGTGGGACGTCAAACAGTTAACACGAGCCGCAATGCCCCGGGGCACTTGCCTATTTGCCCATATGGTTAATCCACCCCCTTATCCATTCCATTTGGGAGAGGTGAATTGTCCCCCGCGCCCCCTCCCCTTTCCCCTTCTCACACAGCTTCTGTGCATGGATCCTTCAAGCAGGGCCGCCTGCAGTTGCAGGGGGCGCCAATTTGCCAATTCCCCACACAGTGAAATTATAGAAAATCGCAGAGGTTTTTTTAAAGTGCTCGTGCCGGCCCCATTTTTCATGAAAAGCTGCCCGCTTTGCCTGTGCCAAAAACCGCCACTGTCTGTCAGGGTTGTGTTTCCAGGAATGAGTTTTGAAAATGGATCTAGCGTAATTTGTGGAAATAAGGGCTGGTGATGATATTAATCGGTGTAGAATTCTTCAGAAACACGCTTATAAAGCTATAAACCTGTTTCTTGATATTTTTTAATAATGAAAAAAGTGATTAATATACGATTTTCCGACACTATGTAGGGGTTTATAACGAACAAGCAAAGCCTAAAATTGTGTAACATTGCCAAGATCCTCATCACTCACGAACACATCCTCCCAGGCCGGTATTTCTCAAGAACCAGATTCACATGAACACAACCCCATAACCCGGTCTCAATCACCTGAATACTAAACACCTGTGAACCTCCCTGATAGTATTTAAAGGTACAATATATAGTTTTTAAATACAATAACAAAAGACATACTTTGCATTAAAAAAGCAAACATCACTGTACCTATATTATATATATTTCTTAGTTGTGTACTTACATTATCCTAAATGTTTCCACCAACTTTCCAAAACAGAGAAATTTGTAATATAATTCGAAGACACGGGACGTTTCATTTTGCCTTCTGTCAATGGCGTCATATAACCTTTGACTGCTCTAGTTTCTCTAAGTTCCAGGGAACCGCCAAACATAACTCGAATAAAGTTATAATATTTTTAACAATACATTACTTTGTCACTGAACATTTTTTCTGCCGGAAACGCTAGATTGGCAGGTTTTCATTGATGACGATAACAAAACCCATGATCCCACGCTACTTCCCGACCCCATCCAAGTAACTCTTTTGCTATTGTTTTGATTGAGAGACCCCTAGCAGCCAAAAACTACATATTGTACGTTTAAGCTCCTCTGTTCCACTCACTATTTGTGTTTTTGATTACCGTACTGTTCTGCCTGACCTGTTTTTCCTGTTTTTTGAGACTTCAATTATTGGATTACACTGTTGTACCTCTGCCTGGAGATTGTTTGCTGTATACCAATTCCTGCCTGTCCCTCGTCTACGATTGAGTCTGCCCGTTATCTGCTGAAGGTCACCCTTGTATGAAACTCTGCCCGTCCTGAGAATCTGATAAATGTATCTGACCATTGCCTGTTCTCAGTATCTGTCGCGGTAACGAACATTGTGCCTGTTTGGAGTACCTGTCTAGAAAGCCTGTCATTTGCCATTCCTGAGAACCTGTGTTGTGTTTGACCCTGCCTGATCAGACTACCCAAATTGTGTAATGTTCCCAGCTTTCCTGTTTAACTATCCTGCCTTTTTATATCTCTGGAAAATAAATATATCATTATTGTGGGAACCCTGTTTTGAGCCGATCATTACAAATTCACAATAGTTATCAAAGACAGACCTGTAATTGTTGCAATTCCTGTTGAAATAAGAAGGAATAAAATTATTTAAACCATTCTACCCATTACTATTTTTATGTAATGATGGTATAAGTACATAATGTTGGTATAAGTACATCCCTCTCCAAATTTAATGAGCACAAGCAAATTAACAACAATAACATCAAAATAGGATGTTTTATATTATGATGTTATCTACATTAATTTAAGCTCTAACAATTTCTCAGTGTGCTCCACCTTATAATATTCTTTATCCTATGTAAAGTGTTATTGAAATGGAAAATGTTCATCATTTATAATTTGTCCCAATTTTTTTTATTTTTATTTAACCAGGTAAGTTGACTAAGAACAATTTCATATTTACAGCAACGACCTGGGATCAATTAGGGTAAAGTGTCTTGCCCAAGGACACAACAACATTTGGCTCAGTCGGGAATCGAACTGGCAACTTTCTGACAACAAGTCTGACTCCCTACCCACTGAGCCATCTGCGCCCCACATAGATATTACCTTTGAAAATGTAGCTTACATTTTACAATCTAAAACTATAGACACTCTGCAGACCTTTATTTTGAAGGCAACATGAAAATTAGGAGTCTCATTGTTGCAGCCAAATGTGACTTGAAAACAATGACTTGGTCCCACCTCTGACACACACACATGCACATACACACCATGTTACCTAACTTAACCTTAAACAATACCTTAATCTAAACTTAACCTTAAACTAACCCTTAGCTTTATCTAAACTTTATCTTAAACTAACCCTTAACCTCAATAACCTAACATGTATATCTAAATGTAACCTCTCTATTACTTAAAACCAAACCATAATGACTGGACCTGAAAAAAAAAAACATAAATTCTAACCATAAATTCTAACCATGTAGGCAAAGGTCCTAATACAAGCATTTATGTCAAATATTACTATTCTTGTGAAGACTTCTGGTCCTAATTCACACACACTCTTTTCAACCTATCGCTCCATCTGTCTATTGGTCTATCCATCTGTCTAATAGGTTATCTCGTTCTACCTCTCTTATACCTTCATCACTCACTCCTGTTATCTTTCTACCTTCAATATCTAACTTTGTCTGGGACAACAGGACACTGTCCTCCACTCCCTCACACCAACATCTCTGTAATTGACTCTGACCTTTACGCCTGACTTTTAGTTTTTCACAGCTGTGGTTGTTTTGGTAGTGGACAGAGCCCAGAGAACTTTACAAAACAATTAAAGAAGACCTGTGCACTGTAAAGGTTAGCGATGGCAATGTGTTGTCAGGGTCCACACTCCTGCAGCATCTTAACAGTTTTCTCATGTTTTCTTGTTGCACCTTTTTTACTTTCCACCTCCAGCTCTTTACTGCCTCCCTCCCTCTCTTGGTCCCTACATCCCCACACCCGGCTCTCTGAGGGTTAAAGTGAGCAGAGGGCAAAGTATTCAGAGCCTCCATGCACCTCTTGTGTTGAGAGCAGCTGCTCTGTCCTGGAATGAACCCAGAGGTGTGGTGTCAATGGGGATCACTTTCAGATGAACTCTGTTATGTAAGGTGCCTCTGGTGTGTTACTTCATTTGGGCTTAACAGGTGGAAGCAGGCCCTAGGATATAACCGGCTGACATGTAAAGCAGGACCAAGCTGTCACTAAACTGTCAGAGTGTGTGAGGGGAATTCAAGGCTCTGGATGGTGGGAGGGAGAGAAGAGCTTCAGTATTTTCAATTCCACCGAGTTAGCTCTGAAATGACTGTTGTCCATAATGCCAAAATAACAGTAGAAATAGCAGTATATGGGCTGCACTCATAGTAGAGTAACTTCAAACCTTGATCTTACATCCCATTTTCAAAACCAACCCTAGAACGTTATTATAAAGGTCATTCTCTTCAGCTTTCACATTGTCCCCCGTGTCTACTGCTTGTTCATCATCCTTTCTCCCTTCATCCATAAAGTCATCCCCAGAGCTCCAGAGGTAAAGTTGGTGTGAACTGGTGATCCTCAATGCTCCAGGGATACTCACCTGGCTGTAGATAAAAGCTTGCAGCTTCTCCTCTGGGGTTCGTGTCACAGCACTCTTACCAACCACAGATGACAGGAGACTAGGCTCTACCCTCATTACCCTCCGCCCCACGGCACTTCCCTCGCTTGCCTTTTCCACCACCCCACACCGTTAGAGACCACGTTAATAAATAATCTCTCCGACCAGCGCCTAAGAGGATCACCTCTGCATGCCAGGGGGCTTGTTTCACCGCTCTCCTTTCAAAAAGCTCAGCAACCAAACCTGAGATGCTATTAATTGAATACTGAGGAAAGGGTTTGTCAATGAGCCACCATTCCTGGTTTTCTGTGTCTCCGTTGCAAACAATCAGCCTGGGAGACATGGTGACAGGTGGCAACCTGAGGAGAGACTTGTTGTGCCTGCCTAGGTAGTGTCTATGTATTATACGATCAATGTGGTATATTATTCAAATGTATGCAACAAACTACCATATACAACACATCAACAAGTTCCCTTGCAAAATAAATCTTGCTTCTCCATTGTTTCCTGCGCATTAAGCGTAATCCCGAGTAAAACACACTAAAGTATTTTAATTGCAGCACTGAATGGAAATGCACATAAATTTTCAGGATTTTTAACCCCATACAACGTTGTATTTCCCATAAGCCTTAACACTAACCCTAATGGTAATTCAACAAACCTAACCTCATTCCTATGAAACTAACCTCAACCCCAAACCTGACTCCTAAACTTTAACCTAATGACACGGTTTGGTGTGGTGTAGGAGGGAGACCAGAGGAGGCAGTAGATTATTGTTGTTTGTGTTTAATATAGACAATCCGTGGGAACATACATATATATATCAGTTGCAGCGAGTGCACAACAAGTATACTTATATAGCTTCCTATGTGCCCTCACAGTGGCATAAGCACTGACAGCTAACATACAACTAAAGAGTGTATGCATAAACTTCCAAACTCCAACAACACTCTTTTCACAACTTACATATAGACTAGGTCCCGGACAGCCTTCCCACACAATGAACAGATGAACAATGACCGACACCTCTCTTCTTCTTCTATGATATATGGCAGATTGCAACTGACTTAATGGTGTATATACTGCCACCTACTGTACGGGATCCGACACCTCTCTCTAGTTTGGCCACCTTTTATAAAGAGCCAACTGGCTAACAGAACACGGCTGAATGTAATCATTCATTATCAGATCTAGAAGAACCAGCCTAACCTAAACCATATCCTAGGAATGGCCAAACTAGAGAGAGGTGTCACAAGCACTTAAAGGGACAGAACACATAGCAAAGATCTACATGCAATGCACTGATATAATAACTAATGATATAAAACCGAAATGCAGACAATAAATCATAAATGTATACAAATACACTTAGAGTCCATATGTCAGTTCATAAGATACTGGGCTGGGCATGACACTGAATCCTAAAACCTAACTCCTAAATGTTAACCTAATTCTAACTCCTACACGTAATACAAATAGTAACTTTTGCTAAAAACCCAAGAGCTAAACCGAAGATTGTCAGTTTCTTTGTGGGGCCCTGAACATTATCCCCACAAGGTTAAATTACCCTTCTTTTATAATCCTTGTCAGGATTGTCAGGCCCCACCAGGGTAGGCAAAAAGGAACACACACAGGGCTGGGAAATGGCAGGCTGCCAGTTTCATTCATTTGCAATGGATCATATTGCCCATACATTAATCTGCAGCACCCCATTGAGTCGTTTAATTGGCTGTTGGCTTTAGATTAGATTAGCTTCAACTTTATTGTCATTGCACCTAGTACAAAACCATGGCAACAAAATGTTGTTTAATATCTAACCCAGGATGTAAAAAAAGTAGTAAAGGTGCAGATAATAGTGCAGTATGTAAACAGAAATAGTATTACTATATATATGTATGTACAGTATCTAGAGAATATGAATAGTATACAGTGAGCACCATAATTAATTGGACAGTGACCATTTTTTTTGTTATTTTGGTCCTGTACTCTAGCACTTTGAGTTTGAAAGGAAACATTGACAATGAGGTTGAAGTTCAGACCTTCGGCTTTACCGAACCGTTAAGAAATCATAGTACCTTTGGTTCACAGCCATTCATTTCAAACTGTATGGCAAACTGTATGTCATTTCAAATCTGAAGACTGCAACACACTCCAAAACAAATTGGAAAGTAAACTTTTTACCACTGTGTAACCTTTTCTTTTAATTACACTCATTAAGCTTTTGGGCACTGAAGACACCGGTTGGTTTAGTTTGGCAAGCGACAGTTTCCCACATTCATGCATTATGCATGTCTTCAGCTGTGTCTTCAGCTGTGCAATTGTAAGGGACCTTCATCACCTTATTTTGTGCTTCGTAATGCGCCACACATTCTCAATCGAAGACAGGTCAGGACTGCAGGCATGCTATGCTAGCACCTGCACTCTCTGCTAATGCAACCATGTGCTTGTAATCCAGGCAAAATGTGGTTTGGTGGTGTCCTGCTGGAAACTGGAAGAGACGACATCTGAATGGCAGGATATGTTGTTCCAAAATGTCCAAAATGTATGTATTAATGGTGCCATAAAAAATGTGCAAGTTACCCATGCTGACACACCCCTATACCATGACCGACACTGGCATTTAGACCTGACGCTGATAACAGCTTGGATGGTCAATTTTCTCTTTGGCCCAGAGAATACAGTGGCTGTTTTGTCCAAAGGCTATTTGAAATGTTGACTCATCGAACCAAAAAACATGATTCCACTGTGCTATTGTCCATCTCAGATGCGACTGAGCCCAGAGAAGATAGTGGCGCTTCTGGACAGTGTTGATATATGGCTTTTGCTTTGCATAGTAAATCCTTAATTTGCATTTGTGGATGGAGCAGCGAGGTGTTTACTGATAAATGTTTACCAAAGCATTCCAGAGCCCATGTCAGGATATCCATTACAGACTCATGATGGTTTTTAAGACAGTGACGTCTGAGGGATCAGAGGTCACTCACATTCAGAAGTGGTTTTCAACCTTGCCCATTACGCACCGATTTGACTGGATTCCTTGACACTTTTAGTTACATTGTGCACTGTAGAAGTCCTACCGACTTTGGGAAATGTTGTTCTCGAAGTGTTGGGAGTATTTGCTGATAGATCTGTTAGCTTATTGGCGAGCCTCGACCCATCCTTGCTCTTGAAGGACTAGGCCTTATTTGGAGGCTCCTTACATACTATGATTACACAATTGCCACACCTGTTTCACACCACCTTCTTATTTGAACTTGTCACATCAGTATTAGTCCTAATTTTCCCCTGTCCCAAATTTTTTGGAATGTGTTGCATGCATCAATTTCGAAATAAATGTTTACCTTAAAAATGTGGTTTATTAGGTAAAACAACAACTACCTTGTTTTTATAAGTTAAAGTATATTTACCAATCACTCTTATTTGTTTTTAGTAGCATTTTCCATACTGTTTAAAGTTGTTTGGTGCCTGAGAAGGGGGGGACTACTGTATGTACAAAATATTCTATGATTTTTCAACAGTTCATCCTTAACTTAAAGCTGACAGTCTGTATATCAACCTAATTGCTATTGTATCCTTTCAAACTCAGGAGCATCTAGTAGATGATGATAGGTAGAATTACAGGATGACTCTAAGTATATATGCAGTATGTAAACAGTAATATTATGACCCAATAGTTAGTATGTAGGGTATACAGACAGTATACGTACAGTAATTGTGCAGGAGATATAAGTGAATCAGCCACTAAGTACAGTAATGTATAGTATATAAAGTATATGAACAGTATATATTCAGTAGTTTATGAAATTAAAATGTCCTCTCAACCTCTTAAGCCTCAGTATCCCACCGGTGGGCAATTAAAAAAAAACACGAATCACAGTACACAAATCCAATTTTTAGGAAAACTATACATATCTTTACAAAGCTTAACTACTCAGGAATCTAGCAAATGTCTCAGTTTTACAATAGCTATAACAACCATAACATAACACGGCATAATGTGAGCTATGTGCCTAGTAAACAATGACATTCTTTTATTCACTTCATAGAAAATACAATATGGATTACAATCAGAGCTCACAAATGCAATGTTTAAGTTATATATACAAGTTTTACATCTCTACAAAGCTTAAGAACTCAGGGATTTAGCAAATGTCTCAGTTTTACACTAGCTAAGACAACAAGATAAGTATTAGTCATAATGTGACGTACATAGCCAGTAAAAAAAAAAAGTTATTAGTGACAGGATTAGGAGCTCATCACAGACGGGTACTGAAAGTGAAGGAACTAAGAATCAGGGATAACAAAATAATAAGTCGTCACCATAAGTGCACAGCTCAGGACTTAATATACAGTATAGTACAATAATCCGGCAAGGACAGATTGCTGTCATCTCCCTTAAGAAAGGAGAGCAGCAATCAGCCCAGGTGTGGCAGAGGAACAGGCGCAGGGGATAATCACTGATGGGGACAGGTGCTTGGGAATGGGTGCCTTCATGGTGTGTAGGGATGATGCGATCTGGTGGCAGGATGGGGACAAACAAACACAGAACAGACCAGACACACACACAAGGGAACCAGAAGGTAGGGATTGCACACAAAAGGAGAAGACAGCTCAGGGGGGGGCAGAACCATGACAATTAGCTTGTAAACTCAGCTGACCGTTTTTGCAGCTCACATAATAGGGAATTTGGATTAGAAACACATCTCACAACCTCATTGTTTAGTTTATATAGACATGTGTTATAGCTTTACAAAGATTAAAAACTCAGGAATCTAGCAAATGTCTCCGTTTTACCATAGCTATATCAACCATAACATAACATGGCATAATGTGAGCTACGTACCTAGTAAACAATGTATTCTTTTTTCGCCTCATAGAAAATACAATTTGAATTACAATCAAAGCTCACAAATGCAATTTGTAGGTTATATATACGAGTCTTATATCTTTACAACGCTTAAAATCTCAGGAATGTAGCAAATGTCTCGGTTTTACAATAGCTATAACGACCGTAACATAACATGGCATAATGTGAGCTATGTCCCTGGTGAACACAGCCATTAGTCTGCTATCAGCTACTTAGCAATATAGCAAACCACAGAGGAAATAACATAATTTACAAAAAAATAGTACTTACTGTGGAAAATCTTTCTTTTTCGTCATCAAATTGTCCCGTTAATGACATAGACTATAGTTTTCCCAGGTAAAATCCATCTTGTTATGTGGAAATTAGTATTTCATTACCGTCCATGTACAAGCATCTATTCTGAAACTAACCACAGGCGCGTTGTTCATAAATCACGGGACACGCTTCCAAAACAAAGACGCATTTGAAGTGTACTGCTACCCTCCCTGATTACATTATATTCAGAATCCTTATGAAACAGAGATGTAAAAAATTTGCAAGATCAATAATTTTTACCTAACTACACCAGAGATAGTTTATAAAACACATATGTTTATCTGTCTCAGGAACCGGATAAAACGTTATCACGTTGCGTTTTTTGTAGAAATATACTTTTTCAAATAATGCTTTAGCTGATTGGCTGTTCACTCTGTCATTTCTAAAATGTTGTCATCCCCTGTGGGGTAACAAGAGGCTAACTTTGGGTATGTTTTTTAGGCAGAATTTGACAATTAGGGGGCGAGCCTCAACGGGTAATTACAAAAATGTTAAATGTAAATGATAGAAAGATCTATTTGTTTCTGAAGTGAACAGTGATAAGTGGTGATGGGGGTGGCATTACCTTTGAGAGTTGTGCCCAGTCAATGCTGGGGGTGATGGGGGAGCGGGTGGGTGGTATCGCTTAGAGTTTGTGTTCAGTAGGGTAACAGCAGCAGGGAAGAAGTTGTTCTGCAGCCTGCTTCTCCTCCTATACATGCTTATGTACACCCTCCCCCTGACCGCTTGTCCTCCACTGACACCGCTTGCACTTGATGTCCTAAATCCAGGGAACTGGGTTGATGTACTGGGTGGTTTTCACCACCTGTTGTAGGGCTTTCTGTTCTGAGGCCGAGCACTTGCCATTCCACACTGTGATGCAGTTGGTCAGAATGCTCTCAATGGTACAGCGATAGAAGTTGACCAGTATCTGATGAGACAGGTGTGATTCCTTTAGCCTCCTCAAAAAGTAGAGTTACTGCTGTGCCTTCTTGACAAGGGTGGAAGTGTTGAGGGCCCAAGAGAGGTCCTCAGGGATGTGGAATCCTAGGAATTTGAAGCTGGTGACACGCTCACCCATCTTTGTTGCTAGCCCAATAGGGCTACGAAGAGGTTTCCAGACGTAAGTGGTGTAGTCTCTAGTTCCTGATCTCTGGCCTGGTGTAAACAAAGCAATTGTAAACAGTAGATTCTGTCATTGGTGTGCTACTCTCATCCCTCAGACCTGTCTTCCTTTTGGCTAGAACTCATCTGTCAGACCTACCGAATGGACTGTGGAGGGATTTAAGTTGAATCAGCATTTTAGCAACATTAAATCTTGTTTTTTCCACCTGTAGGATAATAATACTGATTTTCTCTATTTATCTTTGACAAGAGATACATAAACATGGTAATCCTCTCTCTTTCATATTTCATTATTGTTACTTTCCCATTTATCAATTTTCTATTTTCTATTTTTATCAATAGCCCTGTGTCATTGCAACAACTTTTAACAAATTCAGGAGTTGATGATGAAGGCAAACATTCCTCACAGGCATCCGTGCCACTGCCAAGCAATTTTGCTTGTACCCTCCCAGCCCCTCTACGTCTACTTGTTCAAAGTGTGTGAAGGCATGCAATTTGATTGGTCAACCTTTAAAAACGTGTATCGTTAATACAATATTTCATATTTTGTAAGAAGATCACCTACATATACAATTACAATAATTAATTTTAATTAATTTTTTGCACAGAGGTGTCAAAAGTAAAAGTATTTGCTGAGTTCACCCGTTTTGGGAATTCTCAAAATATAACCCAAATGATCAGAAAGTGGGAGTCTATTACTACCTCTTCACCACAATTAATCTTTGTTTTACGCTTTGAATTAATTTAGATTAATTAGAGTAATAGATCACTGATTAGTTATGAACTGTCTTAACCACTCATTTTGGTCTCAATTAGGAACTTCCCAAAACCTGTGAACTCAGCTGCACCTAGAAAAAGTACTTTTACTTGTACATCTGACACCTCTGTATCTGCACTGATCCACAACTATGGAAAATATCGGTCGACCAAGACTTTTTCCTGTTTTATAATGATACGTTTGGAGGTATTTGATTTTACATTAGCAGGCAAGAAGATTCTGTACATCTCATAATTCATTCTGCTGCTGCTGTCAGTAGTTATATCATCAGTAAACACGTGAGCCAAATCCAGCTGCAACTCAAACATAACAATGCGTTTTTTGCAGATGAGGCGGTATGCTGTGGATGCACCTTCCTTTAGCCATAACTATGGCATGTTAATCACTTTTATCAATGTTAGTCTGTCTGTTATCTGTCCACAACACATTTTCATAGGAATGTTTGTGCAGGACTGATTTACAGTTACCAAAAATGTTTAGTTCCAGTTATTTCTCCATAAAGGTGTCATACCAGATACTGAAAGCGAAGGTTCACATACTTTTGCCAGTTATAGATACCTAATAATGGATAATTTTCCTCAATTAATAAATGACCAAGTATAGGATTTTGTATAATTTGTTCAATTGGGTTCTCTTTATCTACTTTTAGGACTGATGTTTCAGGTCATATTTTTTCAGAAATATAGAAAATTCTAAAAGGTTCACAAAAGTTCAAACACCACTGTATATGCCTACCTCCTGGAGGGAGTTCATGGTTAGACTGATGTTTTTTTTGTTATCTTTATTATGGTAAGCATTCTTTGCTTGTCTACTGTAGAGTTCTTGAAATCTAAGTCATTCAACAGATGTTTTTCTTCAGAGGGAATACTGCACTGTAAGTATACATTTTTGCAATTTTTGTACTGGCACCATATCTGAATAGTCCCACAACCTGGAGTACCATCTGAGCTTTAAAGAATGATGAGCACAATTTCAATTGCCAAGCTCACCAGTGGTTTTCGGAAACCTAAGGTTTTTGCGAACCCACTGCTCTTTACCCACTGTGTCACACTGTACCAGAGTGGGATAGTGTGACAGTGGAACTGAGAAATGAATTCATTGTTATTGTAAATAGATGTTTATGTTTACATATGGGGATTGATGTTTGTATTGTACAGGTCCTTCTCAAGAAATTAACATATTGTGATAAAGTTCATTATTTTCCATAATGTAATGATAAAAATTAAACTTTCATATATTTTAGACTCATTGCACACCAACTGAAATATTTCAGGTCATTTATTGTTTTAATACTGATGATTTTGGCATACAGCTCATGAAAACCCAAAATTCCTATCTCAAAGAATTAGCATATTTCATCTGACCAATAAAAGAAGTGTTTGTAATACAAAAAAAAAGAAAAAGTCAACCTTCAAATAATTATGTTCAGTTATGCACTCAATAC
>JACXGM010010286.1:13092-26629 GCA_016801145.1 Umbra pygmaea | reverse complement strand
GTATCCAAACAACATCTACTGTATCCAAACAACATCTACTGTATCCAAACAACATCTACTGTATCCAAACAACATCTACTGTATCCAAACAACATCTACTGTATCCAAACAACATCTACTGTATCCAAACAACATCTACTGTATCCAAACAACATCTACTGTATCAAAACAACATCTACTCCACCAAACAACCTCTACAGTAATTCACTTAAAGCGCAACTGTTACCTCACAAAAAAAACACTTAACCAACATTTTATTTTATTTCTTCATACTTTCAATTCAACAAAATATTCATTTTATTCCGTTCTTTATTGTTTGCTTTTGTGTGAATTTATCTGTATTTTTGTATGTGCAAATATGCTCTGCACACCTGTGAATTGCCATGAAGCCCACGGTAGTTAGTTTTAATTAGTCAGTTGGTTAGTTAGTTAGTTTTAGTTAGTTAGTGACAGCAGCTCAGATTGAGTTCAACACCAGTCTGCTCTCCGTCAGACATTGCAGCCAGAGGAGCCAGAGCCAGAACCAGAACCAGTTGTTGAAGTACAGGTAAAAGTCTCTGGGCATATTCCATGCTCACTGTGCCTTGTGGATCTCTTTCTGTTGGGTCAAACTGGGTGTTCATCTACTGTACTAGTTACTCTACTCCGCTGTACTGCTGTGCAGGGCCGGCCCGAGGAATAAGTGAACTAAGCGGCTGCAGGGGGCCCCAATTGAATGCACAGGTGACACCGCATGGTGGGAGGGGGCCCCAAATCATATTTTGCTTAGGGCCCCTAAAAGACTCGGGCCGGCGCTGCTGTTGTGTTTTCTCTCATCATCATCGTCTTGCATCTCATCACATTTCATGGTTAGATACAATTTATTCTTCTTTTACGTGGGTCCTTTTCTGTTGCTTTCAGGTGGTGGAATCTAGTTTCTCATAAGTCTATTGCTCGCTTAATTCTAACTACTGTTATAAAATGTCTGCTATTTTCACTGAGAAGGTGGATGCCTCAAAGACGGCCACTCTGGAGGCCTCTGCCAAACCAGAAGTACCACCACCCGCTCCGGACGAGAAAAAGAAACCGTCTGCTGCAAAACCATCTGCGTTCTCCTCCTTTTCTCTATTCAAGCCCAAGGTAAGGACAAGTTACGCTTACCAATGTTTTGTTCCTAGTGAGAATGACATATGAAATTTCAATTTGTAAAACAGGAACATTTGTAAATTTGACAATAACGCAATGATGTGATAATTTGAGGACCTGCTAAACCAAATGGCCTCAAAGGTCCAGACGGCTTCATCAAGTGGAGTTCGACTCCTCAAGAAACCTTTCAAAGGGGTAAATGATGATACCTGTGAAATTAACAAGACCTCATTAAGTCCAGCTTATGCTGTACTACTTATTTCCACTGAGTTGGAGCAACACTTTCTTTCTGTAAGCCCTCATTAAACCTTGTACACTTGGTAAGTCAGAACAGTGTTCCTATGTATTCAATCTTTCCCTCATATTACTTTGCATCATTTGAGCTTTTCTGTCTTGCTCTTGTATTGTGCTGTCAGTGTCTTAATGTTTGGGCTCAGCTTTTTTAACTGCTGAGAGCAAGGAGGCAATGTTCTAATAATATGGCTTTAGTTTCTGATCATCAGGCACCCTGGTTTTGAGTGTTATGTGACGTAGTACCCATAAATCCAGGACACTTTAATTTGGTATTTTAATTTCAAAATGTAATTTAATTTGGGTACCAATGGAATTGCAGTGGCAGAATATATTACCAACAATTATGTGTTAAGAATTTACTAAATTATTTATAAATAATGCACTTGCAAACATTTCATATGTTAGATATTCAAATTTTAAGATAAATGTTAGGTATTAGACTTAGATATTCCTTCCTAATTGTTAAGGTTATTAAGTTTAGGAAAGGCCTATAAACATCTATCCATTTACTCTCTATGGATTCAAGCATAGAACCTTTGAAGTAGAACTTGATTCTGAGGGTTAATCCCGTAAAACTGTGAACCGATAGTCAATTTATATCTAAATTGATCACCACTGCCCCTAGTGGCCAAAGCAAACACAACATGTAATTCTATGAGTTTCCATCAAACCATACCAATACGTTTAGAGTGTCTCAGATTTATGTTTACTCAGGTATGTCTGGTGGATGGAACCAAGCTGTCATTTAGGATGACATTTGTTCTGACACAAACAGGCTGCTAATCCAAAAAAGGAAGCCTCTGCCCCTGTTGCAGAAGTCGTAGCTGGTCCAAGTGTAGCCAAGGAGGAACCAAAGATCTCAGAAGCCCCTGCTGTGTCTGCATCCCCGGAGGGTGGGGAGAATTCCCCCGTTCTCTCTAAGAGGCTGGAGAAGAGGAACTCCATCAATTTGTTCTTCAAAAACCTGGTAGGTTGAATTTGCCAATTGATCTCTTAACCATTCCCAGTGAGCACAATAATTTGAAAGATGTCTTTTCAAATTCTATGCATTGTCTTCTCTCTGACAAAGACATATTTTCCACATCTTTTAAACGTTGTGTTCTTATAGGGATGTAGCTAACATAAGATGGTCTAGTCTAGGGCAGGGTTCATCAACTCCGGTTCTGGAGGGCCGAAACACTTCTGAGTTTTTGTTCTCTCTTTCTAATAAGGGACTGGTTTATACCTGGGAAAGCAGGTGATTGCAATTAACTACTAGGTAAAATAAAAAATCGGAGGTGTTTCGACCCTCCAGGACCGGAGATGATGACCCCTGGTCTAGTGCATTATAATATGTAATTTCTCTATTTTTAAATAACATTTTCACACTGTGAGGTTGATATAAGCCCCAGAATTGTGAAGATTTTTTTATAAATCTCTTTTTGCGTAAGAAGAGTTTGTATGAACTGCATGTGGTGTCAGCCTGTTCAGTTGGGATAGAACTATTGGGATGTAGATGATTGGTTAATCTAGTGCCCACACATTTTACACAGACCAATCTGAGCAGAGCGTGTAAATCTCTTAAAAATGTGAGCATGCTGACTGAGTCTAAACCTATTAAAGGCCAAAATAGGTTTAGATGAATACATTATTAAGAATAAAATAAAACATTAAATTCTTTTTTATAAAATTATTAGACATACAGTATTAGACGACAGTTGGGATTTCCTTTCACAATTCTTCCCCAATAGATCACGCTTTCCAGCACAAGTGATATGCTGAAAGAAAATGTAGCTTTCAATATGAAGTTCTAAATTGATAAGCAAAATATCCCTTTCCTTTTCTTACAGGGAAAACGCCAGTCAGACGCCGGAGTACAAACAGAACCAGAGAAGACAAAATAGAAAAGGAAACTCTAAATAAAACTTCCTTTGCCATACTTCTGCCCCCCATAAAAATCATCTGGAAATGAACTGTTGATTTGTTAAATACATTTTGTTTGGTCGACTGATCGTTTTGGTGGTAAGAGTAAGTGCATTGAGGGAAGGAGGTTCAACAGTGGCCTCACCTGGTCTAATGTTTGTTGAGGATCTGAGTGTAGTTTTTTTGTGTGAAGGAGATTATATATTTGTAGTTTTAAAGGCTTGATAGGTAGAGAAAGTGTATTTTTAACTTATTTTCTATAGCCTGTGCTGTCAAACTTGGTCTCTTTCTCTGTAATTGGTAAATCCACCCATAGCTTTAACAGATTAATATATCTAATATTCTAATGCAATATATAATGTTTTGCTTTGTTGTCACTGTATGTACATACAACACTAGTCTGACAGAAGATGCATAAATCAGTGCATAAAATGGATTCACAATTTCACATACATTTGTAGAATGTTTTGGAAAGTAGACGCCTAGAGCTCAGCATGAGATATTGGTATACTCTAAGTATATGCCCAAGATGTTTTGTGTTACGCTTAACACATGCACTTTACTATGTATTTTTCTGGTACAGTACACAGATGCAAACATATTTCAAGTACTAAATTACAGTTAGAAATACACATGTAGATACATTACAATCGTTACTGTTGGACTACACATACACTACACTGAACATGTGATAGTTCAGTGCTAACACTGCATAGTCATGAACAGTGGAGAGTGAGGAGGAAGGGCATATATTAATTTCTGGACTGGAGTAAATGGAATGGAATTAAACATAAAACCCAGTGTGAGACACTGTTTTGTTTTCTCCAGTCCAGATAATAGTATGGGCCCATTCTCCTCGATTAAGGTGCACCAGCCACCACTGGTCATGAATCATACCTGTGTCTAATTAAATATGAATGATAGTAGCTGTCAACTACGATGGAATCAAAGACGGGACATTGGATGGGTCTCAGCCCATGGACACGTGTGTCACACAAAACTCAAAATGTCGCTTTTGGCAACAGATTTTGCTCAATGCAATATGTTTTAAATTGGTAGCTAGGACAAAATTTCTGCTATTCCCAAATAAACATTTACGTGGCTGTGGTCTGGCATATAAATCAGTCAAATACATGCTCATATTGTATCATTAGGGGGTAAACATTTTTTATTAATTGTCATGACATGGATATCAACCATGCAACATGTTTATTCTGTACTTCTTTATCTGTTTGAATTATGAAATTTGGCACACATGCTCAGGGATTTGATTCTCGCTAACTCATGCAATTTCTCAGACAGTATGTCTAAACTTGGGTGAATAATGTGTCTTGTCATAGAGCTTTGGCATTAACATAATGACACTGAATCTCCCAGAGGGGCGGTAAATCACTTTTGGGATATGCCATGTGTACTGTTGCCTTTTATTAATTGCACTTCTTTACATACAGTATGTATGCCTGTATGAAAACGTATATTTTGGGGGATGATGTTTGTCTTTTTCTGTATCTATATGGACTGAATCTCCAAACATATTACTTCCTATGCCAATGCTTCACAAATATGCTATATTAACATATTATTTGTTTTATTAAAGCTATTTTTCTGTAACTGTTTAAAGAAAATATGTTTTCCAAATTTTTGTCTTTGTTCCTTGACAGAAGAAAACAATTGATGTTAGGTTTATTGAATGACCCTAGAATACTGTATATTGATTTACAATTATTATCAAACAGGGTAACAAGTGTCGCAATGAGTGATAAAGACATGACCCAACAAGTTTATCTTGTATGACTGAAGAAGGAAGCCAATCTATATAATGTTTGTAGGCCACACCTCATTGAAAACACAACTTGAAAACAATAAGCAGAAACACTGCTTATAATCCAACCAACACCGTTTTTTAATTTAGGGGATCAGACAGGCATTCATGTTAGATGACAAAAAATGTGATTGCTACAGTTGGGGAAATCTTCACAGGCAAATGATATCACCAGATGTTTTGAACGATTGTGAGCCTTTCTGTACAAGACGTTTCTATATTCTTTTTTTTAAAGTCTCTTAATATGTGATGATTCATAGCACAAATTGCAGGGAGCCTCTAAGTGTAGGGATGTCTTGATAGTTGTGGCTGAGATCCTCCACCATTTAATGATGAGTCACGATCCCTAGAGATATAACTTACACTGCTCCTTTGTTATCTGTACCACACCGCTCTTTCTCGCTTTGCCCCCTGTAATCACTGTGATTGGTTCAAATTGGGCATCAAAGTAATTGCCATAGGGTGGAAGTGAAAAGCTACAGAGAGGAGGCATTTGAGTAGTTTGTAGACTATGTTTGTCCCATTTTGTTTTTTATCCTTTAGATCATTCCATGTTAAGATGCACTATTACATTTCCCTCTGAAACTAACTATATATCACTAATGTGTCTGAGAGAAGTCAGTTTGATTGTAATATCTTCAGAAGAGCAATAATAAATGAATACACAAGCTGTTTTAGAATGCGCAATGATTAATGGGGGCATGGTTCACACCCCAGCCACAAAGGTTAAAGTGTTGTCATTCTGTCCGTGAGCAGGACAGTTAGTCCTAATTGCTCTTAGGATGTTACTGCAAATAACAAATGGTTCTTCGGTCTACTTGGTTAAATTACAATACAGTATTTTATCCAGTGGGTTTAGAGCATGAATATGGATGCTCCAATGTACTAGATGGCAAAATTGCTAAATTTGCCATATTTTTTGTTGCTTTATCTGTTCAACTTTTTATCAGGATTATATATATATACATATATATATATATATTATTTAAAATTCGAGCACTTAAAAATATATTTTTGCTGATTTATTAACACATTGATCAATTTCGCATACCATAGTTTAAAAATAATAAAGCATTTGAGGGACTTATGGCATCCTACCTGCATGTCTCCATTTTATTTGCACCTTCCTGGTTATTATTCATATTTTTGACTGGGATTTGAACACACAAATACTGGTACTTGGTCCCATGGCATTCTAATTTCTCTGCACTGCCATCATATCTGTGGCAGTTAGCAGTTCATTTGATCATTATCACATCACTGATTTGCTTTAATTTGTCATTACTTGATTTTAAAATGTTCCAATTAAACATGTCAAGAACATTAATGTTATACCATATATAATCATGTTTTTGGTTTGTTCTGTTTAAAATTAAATTAACTGAATGTCCTTTTAGCTTTAATATCATATGCTAAATGTGTTCATCTGGAGGTTTTTGCTTTAATATATTGGTCATAGAACATCAAAATAATTAGAACTGGACCCTCAAAGACTAGATGAACATAATGGGTAATATAATTAAAACGTTCTTCCTCCCTAGATTAGTTGGCTGGACTGCAAATGATAAAATAAACACTTCATTATCAATAGTGTGAAGACCTTAATAATAACTCCTGCACATTTTGAGGCGGTGACCACGCTGTTTCAGTTCATCCCAGAACATCAAGTGTGTGAGTGTGAATGAATGGGGGGTAAGTGTGTGAGTGTGAATGAATGGGGGGTAAGTGTGTGAGTGTGAATGAATGGGGGGTAAGTGTGTGAGTGTGAATGAATGGGGGGTAAGTGTGTGAGTGTGAATGAATGGGGGTAAGTGTGTGAGTGTGAATGAATGGGGGGTAAGTGTGTGAGTGTGAATGAATGACGGGTAAGTGTGTGAGTGTGAATGAATGGGGGGTAAGTGTGTGAGTGTGAATGAATGGGGGGTAAGCCGAGGAAACGACAGTGCCGGCTACACTGTTAAAAAGCCAACTTGCAAACATTGAGTTTACTATATTTTTTAAGTTGAGTGAATACATTTTCTAGAAAACATGACATTTACATGCAAAACTAAGTTAATCCAACAAACTTTTGTAAGTTTGCTCATAAGTTTGCTGAACTGTGAATAATAAATTGAGTGAACACATAATTCTGAGTTGACTTGTCTAAATGTATAAAAACGAGTTCAGTCAGAAAAGAAAAATGTGTTCACTGAACTTAGAAAATAGAGTCAAATTGCCTCAAAATGTGAAGTTTTGAGAACTTAAATTTTGAATGTTTCTAAAGAATCATGGGTAATTTATCATTTCTAGATTCTAAGATGGTTTAACATAATCTTTTATAAATTTGATGGAAATTTGACTTGCTGTGAAATTAGTTATAATGTAGCTGTTCAACATATTTCGAAACCGTAACATAAATCGGCATTCAATGATTAGACCATCTACCACTATAGTGTTTTTGCACAGATAATTGCACTCACCTGATGTCCCAAATCTGAATGTGTCCCTTATTATACAAGGGGATGATGACAATCAGATGTCTTTGGGCCTCTGGGAGCAGAGCATTCTGTATTTTAGTAGTAACTTAAACTTACGTTCTCAAAACACACATTTAAGTACAATTATTAATTCAGTCAAAATCAAACTTCAAGTACATTCAATCTAAAGATGCAAGTGTGTTCAACATTGAAAAATGTGTCCATTGGACAAAAAGATTATATTTGAGAGATTGAACAAAACATAAGTAGTTGGCATGAAAACTTAGGATTTTGAGTTGGCCTCACAACTCAAAAATCTAGTGCAGCAAGTTGCCTTGAAATTTTGAGTTTTCACAACCTTTAATTTTTTACAGTGTAGCGTATGGGGAAGCCTGCTGTCAGCACTAATGTGTGTCACGGCCAGCGAAGTTCCATGGTACTCCGCAGCAGCATGTCCACAGAGGCGTGAGGGGGATAAAATTACAAGGACGAAGGAAGACACAATATTCCGTGTCTAATAGCAGGTTAATGCCACATCCAGTGTTTGGATGCAGATGCTCTGAGGTGCTCATTAGGGGTGTGGTACCAGTCGCTGTGTCATCGTCATGGATTTATGGGACGTTATTTTGAGTTGAGATGCTGATCTTGCTGTTTTGCAGGCATGGCTAACAACTTTATTTAGATTGCTGATAAAGTTATAGTTAATGAAGTGTAATAACTTTATTAATCTTTTGCTGTATGTCTTTAAGAGGCATCCACATTTAAAGTTGTTTTTGAGTTGCAGTTGATTTTGCGTCCATGAAAAACATTTTGAATAGTAACAAATATGAAATACATTACACATGTTCGTGTTATATGTTAAGTTGTATTTATTTATTATTGTATTAGTTCATTTATTATTTCATCCATTGTTATCTGCCTCCTCTCCCAATTTTGTGACGCCTAATTTGTGGTCACAAACTGACCAAATTGCAGCAACATCTAACAGGAGTACATTATACGGTAAACATTTCTGTCTGTGTTGTTTCATGGTTAATGTGATTCAGGATTCTTTTGTAGAGTTGTGGTGAACTTTTTCTAAGATTAAGAGATACATACTTAATAGTTTGAATGCTAGACTGGAAATAGTAATACTGTAAACTACACATTGTATTGATGAATAAAAAGAAAGATAATAAATTAGCTATTTTTTTACCAGTGTAAAGTTTTGGCATTTGTGTAATCACCCGGAAATCCAAAGATTTCCAAAGACCTTGAGCATTCTCTCAAGTGCCAAGCTTATCAGTGGGAGAGGCCTACATTTGGTAAACTGATTAGCTAATCACACACTTTAGTATATGTATCTCTGCATTTGAGGACTCCATTGATCATTTGGTGTGTGTAAATATAGTGTGACTTGTTGTTAATCAATGTAAATAATGTAAATAAAGGTAACCACAATAACACTGTGAGCTACCTTATTAATCCTGTCATCTGTTTTAAAGGATTGTTTAATGAACGTTTAACGGATTGATTACTTTAGATTTAGGAATTTCTGGCCTCATTTCAGAAAATCCTCATTGTTCTAAAAATATCTACTTTTACTGGTAACCGTTTTTTTCAATAATATTGATAAAATACTAATTCTATGAGTAAGTAATACATTGAAAAAAATATATAAGCCCAAACTATGCCCTAATGCCACATTTATTTGAAACCATTCCATACACCGTATCAAGTCCTTTTTAAAAAAAATACAGAGTGATCAATCAAAGGTTTGTGTACCCATGAACATAACATTCAGTTCATACAGTTTATAAGGAAATGTGTTTGGGTTTTTTGAAGCATTACATGACAGAATAACTACATTACCCAGAAGCCACAGCATTGCCGTATCTGCCACAAGAGGACAGTCAACACACAATCATATTAATTAAGCAGATGTACTGTATTTTCTTGATCTTGACATTTAGGACATTTTACATTATTATAACTATTTTATTTTATTTTTTTACAAATGATTTGCTTCTAATGGGCCCAGCATTGATGATGAAAATAACTTTAGAGAACTAATTATGAATACACAGGCAAGCGGAGAAATGATAGACATTTATCAGTATCTTTTTCACGGGGCAGCATCCTTCTCAAGGAACAATGGAAGAATGCTCCAAGACAAAATATAATCTGTATGCATCTTTAAATCCATCACATGGTAGAGCTGCCAGCTCAATGCAAAATCAATATTTGTTTTGTTAATAACCATATGAGATGATATGGGAACCTTTCTGGTCAAACCTACAATACAATTTGCTTTGTTTTTTTTTAAATTGAGGCAGATATGATCAAAATATACCATGGATCTAAAATATGCCAATTCATTAAATCTAGCTACCTCGGTGGAAATGCATGTTAAGGTTTTTTTTAATTATTTACAGTCAATAGGATAACTATGTATCCATGTCACATGCTTTTGTGTCTTCTTGTAACTCAAGACAGCAACAGACGATGGGGTCTATTGTTCCCAAAAAGATTGACTAAACAGAGGAACCTTTTGCTTGTTTGTGTAAGGATAAACGGACAATGTGACATTTAAGCATCAATTTATGCACCAGGACCAGCTAGGGCATTTTATGTTTAGACTGTTTCATCATTTTCAGACCTAATACTGCCATTCCAGATTGCTTGCTTTTCACAAAGCCTTTGTGGCCAGCGAACAATGGAAAATGAGCGGGAGGTCACATGTGGTACTTTTGATTAACATTCTAGACTTGTTTGTATCCCAGGAGCTCCGATAAAGCACGGACATTAAAAAAGTCTATAAAGACAAAGCAACGGTCTAATTGTTTAAAATGTACATTATTGATATTCCATAACTATAAGCAACAGGTTGTGAATGTAATCCTCTCCTTGTCCATATGTTCAGTTTAAGCTAAGGCTTCGTTCAAATAAATGTAAAACATATCACGTGAAACTATGATAGAAAACCTAATTTTAATATGAATATAACATTAAAAAGAATCTGTTTGGATGTCAACTTGTCTGAATAGTGCTAGAAAGAAATGAATGCTCTATCTGCTATTTTTCTGAATAGCTTCTGTCAGACACACTGCTGTGTGATAGCCAATCAACCTGAGTTCCTAAAACAGGCCTATAGTAGATTTTTGAGACATCAAAATTGTGTCACTCAGGGGGGAAATGTTATTGCTGTTTGGACATGTCCCAATTCCCTGGGGTAGAAGTCTACACGATCACCAGTATGTTCTCTCTGTGTTCAGCGTACAGGCTGGCTGGGGAACCATGGCTTCGTTCCAACCAGTTGCTGGAGATGTTTTGGCAAATGCCTGCTGACAGCGGTCAATGTGGATTTGTTAGCTGTTCTTTATCCTTGGCAGCTGTGGATGGCTTTCTCTCTCAATGACTACTGCACTATGATATGTTCCTTAAGCCATTGAAAATAAGGAAAAAAGCACATTCTTTTATGTTTAGTTGGTGTGATGAATGCTTTCATTTGAAAATGTTAATCTCTGTAAATTTTGTTGACAATATCATGCCAATGTAAAACAAGGACATTCTATGATTAAATGGTTAGTACCATTATAATCACTTGGTATAATATTTGTTTTAAATCGAACAACAATGCATGCAAAGAATATGTTGATTTAATTTGCTCATTCATCAGCTAAACTTACTAGACTTTAACACAGAACCTTTATCAGTCAAGTGTTGTTTATCTAAGCTAGTTGAAGAGGAGGGTGAGGTTATCAACCAACACCCAGAGACTGTTTGTAGTTAATTTGTTTCCTCACATTTTAAAGCTAAGCTACAAAAATGAAAACATAACTTATACTTTTTACCATGGTTTGAAGCTACCACACTGATGTTTACATTGACATTTGTTATATGTCACACTTGGAATAAACTCACAAAGCCCTAATATGTTTCATTCTTCAAGAATCAAAGCAACTTTTTACGTGACAGACATATCTAAAAATGTACATGGAAACTTCAGAACTCAAGAGTTAATCAAACCATGAAAAAATAATTTTAATTAAACCATTACAGAATGAAGACGGTGGAATGTGCATAATATAATGGACTATACACAATTTATGTGGAAAAAAGCAGCATGAATAGATTTTTCAGAGCAATCAATCAGTAGCACAATGATTGAGAGGGAAAACACAATGAGACCTATGCTACAGCCAGCTGTCAGAGGAGCTGCTGGGGGAGGGGCATAGCAGTTGCTTTGAGATGCATGTCCTCAGAAGAAAGAAGGAAGCAAGGTGATCCACTGTACTCAGAAAGAATCAAATCTGTGTCTCGACTTAACAATGTCTTATGGAGAAATACATTCATCCATCCAAAGTGGTTAGAGTCCATCTTGAATGGACTGTTAACATTGATTTTTCATTGTCCATTCAGTATTCAGGATTACAGTTTTTCATGGTTGTCTTTTGCTATGTTATGGATTTAATAAACATGGATATTTATGGATATTTATGCGTCTTACAATAGGACAAGTATTCAATTTAATAATGTGAATACCTTAAAAAAAAGCTTAATTCGTAAATTCGGATTTAAATCAAAATAAAAAAAGATACAGAAAAATGCACTTTCATAAACAAGATGCTTAAGAAGTGATGATATAAAGACAAAGCAATAGGGTTATCGTTCAGCGCTTGACACAATGACTTGCTGCATATCACATCATCCCACATGTAACTGTTAGGTTCCCATCCCCCTCCCCACATGGTGTGAGCTGTGCTGTTGTAATGGGAAGTGGAGCGAAAGATGTAAAGTCAACGCTTATGTCTGAACAACAGCACATTGATACGTTTGCAACGATCACCGAGTTTATAAAACATTGTTTTATTTCAGAACTAGATGCTAACTAACTGTGAACTTCTGAATTGAGCAGTTATGTTTGGTACAACCAAATAAGTTTTATCATCCAAGTAAGTACCTGCAGTCTTAAATGGAACAACACTGCAATCTTTTAACGAATAGTGAAATCTTATCTGGGCCCATCCTGTACCTCCAACCATATAGCTGACTAATCATGCCCATGACACAAGCGCCATTACAAAGACTACATTCGAGCAGTCCACATTGTTCTTGTTTTTGTCGAATAGAGACTACAGACGTTCTGCAACCTTGCTTTCATAACTGATAACTAATTGTATGCACTACGTTATGAAAATACAGGAAAACATTAACAATGTATTACTAAACAATTGCTTAATTTCAATTTCGGTAACATTTTATTGTACCTTATATTTTAAAGATTTAATTACTTTATCAAAAGTTGCGACCACGTGACATCCATGTCTCGATTTGGGGTAGTGGTGTTCAGATCGTAAACAGTTCATTTTGAACGACTCTTTTTAGTGACTAAACTGAACGGCTGGAAACAGCTGTCTCCAACATGACCACGGACAGAATTCATAAGCGGTCCTCCAGCTCATTGCTCTTGTCTTGACACCAACGGATGTTTGTTTTATGTTTGCAAAGATCAAATAGATTAAGCGGCAACAGCATAAAGACATGTTTAAACTGATAACTCTATGCAGCCAGGTTACTATAATGAATATTATATTCATTCAGTATTGTAATTGTCCATAAAGGACAACCTGCTCAATCCCTACTTAACATATTGATTATTGAACGACCGAGTCCTCAATGTAATCGTTCAATGTACTTTTTCAATTTAAAGGTGAGCAAATTCTTGTTCGCCGGCAGGGGGGCCGACATGCACTGGGCGATACTGACTCAAATGGAGTTGACTCCAAAGAACGACTCTAAAAGATCAGAGTCAACTAAAAAGAGTGGAACTTCCCATCACTCATTTGGGGGTTGCAAAAGTGCACGCGCTACATCTTTCTCCCGAATTCGCTGAGGGCGCGCTCCGGAATTCAACAGCTGCAGGGAGAGAGAGAGAGAGAGAGAGAGAGAGAGAGAG
>JACXGM010010286.1:0-12992 GCA_016801145.1 Umbra pygmaea | reverse complement strand
TTATCTTCAACGAAATATCAATATTGGGTAGGAGTAAATAAGACTGCAGTTTATCAAACGATTCGAAAAGTTAGTCATTATTGTTAATGTTGAATGTGTTTAGTTTCCTGCCGTTCAACATCTCTAGTTGTTAGTAGCAGTGTCTTTGTGGGTACTGAATATGGAAGTAACATTAGCTCCTGTAGCTAGTTAGCCCCTGAGTATTGCTGTGAACTTTGCAATGATTTAGTGGAAGGAAGTCTCTGTCCCCTTGAAAATAACAAAGCAAACTAGCTAGTTAGCCAACGTTAGCGTATATAATGAAAGTAGGTGTAGATTACAGGAAAATTAGACCATATAGTCTAGTTATTAAAATAACTGATAACTAACGAACCACTAGTTGATCTGTTCCACTTATTTTCGTGTGTGTGTGTGTGTGTGTGTGAGAGAGAGTGTGTGACTCCACATTATGAATATTTTGGCTCATAACATCTGTTTAATTGTTTATTCTAGCTATAACTTACGTTTACATGTATACCCGTTTGATTAGTGCATCATCTGTTTTTATCGCGTCACACTAATTAGAGAAAATAACATGTGTTCTTAGCGTGGTTTGTATCGTTTAGTTTAACTATTTGAGCGAGTCAACTTCATTGTAATTAAACTATGAAGTTTATCTAACAAAATTATCTCGTACAATATGAATATAGGTTGTTTAAGAATGAGTCAGACATTTGAATCAACTTCCTTACTTAGCACACCCAGAAATGCTCAACGTTTTACAAACAGCCCGTTTTGATGAACAAAGAATCATCAGTAAACACTGTTCTAGGTAAAAATACATTTATTTGAAAGTGAAAAACAAAATAGGAACACAAAAAGAAAAAGAAAAAATATTTATTAATCAGTGGTGTATAAAGACTTCCCAGCTTTGTACTGTTAGCTATGTATTTAATCATCTGTCAACAAGTTTGTCCAGTCATTCCACATTTCAGCCAACTGCTTAAAATATATAACCAGGAGCTGAGACATTGCCACTTCTGAAATGTTGCATTAATAGCAAAATGTGAAATAAAATGTTTATATGTATCTAGCTATGTGTCATAAAATATATTTTTACAGTTATCATTGTAGGAGGAAATGTTTAGCAATTTTCTCATATCACGGTTCAGTTTTTAGAAATAAATTACTTTGTTATTGCAGTGTTCTTGGTGGCGCTTAGCATTTTGGGGCCTCATTTGGTTATAGTGATTTGCCATTACATTTCTCCTAATTTGCCTTTTTGTTTACAGGAGTCACCTTACAAAACCCCAACTCCCCTGGATGCAAAAGTAGTCCTGTTCTGCAATGATATTCAACATCATTTAGTAACTCGTTATTTTTAGAATATTTAATTATATAGATTATTTGACACCTTTAAAGGAGGAAATGCCAACCCATCCATTGTTGCCGTACGTGGAAAATCCAGATGGGTTTGGACAAGACATTCTGAGTATTAGTGGAGGTGCTAGCATGCCTGGCTGCGGCTCTAGCATGACTCCTCATGGCACCGTTGGTGACAAGGTTGAGCCCCTGCCTGGTGGAAGCCTGCTAGAGACCCTGGACTGCATGTTTTGTGACCAGACCTTCACACACCAAGATGAGCTGGGTCCACACGTCCTCACCCAGCACCCCACCACACTGTTTGAACCGGCCGTTCTGCGTGTGGAGGCAGAGTTCTTAATCTCAGGTGAGAGGGCCCGTAGCAAGCTGAGCTCTCCGTCTGTGAAGCAGGTCGAAGTGCTGAGCTGTGTGGTGTGTGACCTAACCACGCTAGATGCCGGCGAGTTGGAAACCCACATGAGGAAACACAAGGACTGCTTCACATTTCACTGTAAACTCTGTGGCCGACGGTTCAAGGAACCCTGGTTCCTTAGAAACCATATGAGGTTCCACAAGACTAAGGTCCAGCAGAAACTGGACAGTCCCATTATCATCAACGAAGTAATCCAAGACCAAGGCCCAGAACTTGTAACCACTGCCTACAAAATGTGCTTTACCTGTGGCTTCTTTTTCCCCGATAAAGACAGTTTGGTGGAACACAGCAAAGTACACTGTAAAGAAATAGAGATGGATGGAGACCAGCAGAACAAAAGTCAGGAACAGTCACTCAGTAAACAAGGTTTTTTACAGGGCCTTAACCTTCGCCCCCTATCTGAGAAAAGTGGCATTACACCAGAGAGGTCCTCGAGGTGGGTTGAGCAATTAGACCCTTTGAACACTTACCAGGCCTGGCAACTTGCCACTAAGGGAAAGATAGCCGTTGGTCCTAGTGTGGCTAAAGATGTAGGCCCAAGCCAAGAGAACAGCTCAGACAACGAGGACTCTGGCTCAGATAAAGAGCTCACCAACATCTGGTCAGAAGGCCAAAAAGGTGATAACAATGTTGTTAAAGAAGACACGGGTAGAGAGCTGAGATCCAGACAGACGGTCGTAGAGACCCCGTCACCAGAGCCCGATCAGAAGACGAGTCGGAGTGACAAGCCAACACACTGTGACGACTGCGGGAGGACGTTCAGGACATACCACCAGCTGGTCCTCCATTCCAGAGTCCACAAGAGGCAAAGGGGTGGAGGGGAGAGCCCCACAGCCTCCGTGGATGGCAAGCTTTCCCGGTCGAGCTCCCCCAGAGGAGAGGGCTCTGAAGATGGCTCAGAGGAGGGTGCACCTGGCGATGCCTTCTATTCAGGTAAAGAAATTTTAAAGTTACTGCGTTTGTAGAATAAATTGGGGCTTTTGTTTTGCAACTGCTCCCCCTGCTGTTGGTGTACAGACATATACAGGTACAAATGGTTTTGTCACATGTTTGGGGGCAGTACTATATCCAGGGTTTCTAGTTTTCCACTTCTATTTATTGTCAAATTTGGGATTTATCAATTTTTTTTTAAATGTTTCTTGGATACATTTAAAATATTTTTTTGTGTCTTCAAATTTAATAACACAAATTAGATACCTTAATCCGGTTTCCATACCAGTGGTTCGATCTTTAATAAAACTAGTGATTTGAGGTACCTGTGAGGTATGTATAGGCCTGTCACGATAACAAATTTAGCTGGACGATAAATTGTCCCAGAAACTATTGCAATAAACAATAATATTGTCATTCTGAGACCATTTTCAACTAATATAATGATAATGGCATAATAATGCGGGTACACCTTTTCAAAGATCAATACAATTTTATTTCTAAAGAATATGTAACACTGGAACTGGAAACATTTCTAATATCCACAATAAATGAACAAAACAACCAAAAACAGTAAATAAAATGGACTGTCAGTCTCTGTTAACAAAAAATGCACTGGAAGAGAAACCAAACACTTATAAACAATAAATTAAATGGAAATTAAAAAACACACACAACCAAAACAATAGTCTCTTTTGTAGAGGAAAACAAACAAGCATGCAAATGGAAATTATTGTGGCCGTAAAAATGATTGAGCTCATTTTTATTGATCATGCGATTAATTGATTTATTGCATATTGCGACAGGCCTATGTATGTAAGCCTAATATTGTAGTGTACATTAGCTGTACTGGCCACTTATAGTCACACTACACATCATAAATTAACTTTGCCCAGTGTCCATGACTTATCGTCTCTATATTTGCCTGCCTGTCAGTAGCTATGTCCCCCATACATAGTTATGCTTATATATGCTAACTCTTCAATGCTGTTCTATTGTATTGACCCGGCAAACTGAATTATCTGAACTTTTTAATTAAAGCGGAAACAACAGCTCTGGTAAAATGTTCAAATCCTTGAAGGAACCTTTACTCACAGCTAATCAGGTGTTTTGGCATGGTTTGGCATTGTTATTCCACACTTCCCTGCAATTGTCAATCAACTACCTAACAAGCTAGCTAACGTTACTTGTTCTGCACGTCTGTCCCACGTGACATGCTGCACCTTTGATTGTAGCCTACCCTACCTACTTTATAGAAAATAGAAAATAGTTATTTTGTTAGAAATGTGTTGAAATAAATTATCTTCAGGGCCTATGTAATTCAGTTTTGATAATTGATAGAGGGGAGGTAAACAGCAAAGATGCTTTGTTACAAGCAGGAATTGCAGGGGCTACATGGATGTGGTGTTGTGATGGTATTCCATGGTGAGTTGGTGGGCGGAGCACCCACATTGTTGAGGACCCCTCTGCATCATCAGCAGGTGTCAGGTTCACTAGCGTTTCACTCCTTAACCCTGTACGCTTCGCCTGAGTGGGGCAGCAAAGAGCAGTTAGCCTCCGCCTGCAGAGAGGTTCCAACAGTGGGTTCTCTTCAGCCACAACCACCTTGAGATGGACCATCTTGAGCTGGACACTGCTGCCAAGGCCGTCTCCCTGGTGGCTTTCCTCAGATGTCTTGGATCCAGGCCAGTCTTCTCTAGGAAAAAAACCTGATTAATCATTTTTTGTGTTGGGTGTTTTTCATCCGTCTTCAAAGCCCATAAACCCTATATTCCAAAAATTAGGTCATTAATTAATTGTTAGGTAATATAAGTGCATTTTATTTCCTAATGGAAACATTTGTTGATCTTCAAGTATATTCGTTTTGAGCAAATCTGGCCTGTTTCATACTTACTCGTTTTATTTACATATCGTATGGATCACACCATTGATTTTAACTCATGCATGGCATACGATAATTTACTTTTTTATATATTTAAATGTAAGACTATATTTGCACAGTGTATGGAAATTGGATGTTTGGTTTAGAGTCACAAGAAAATAACCAATTGAATTGACAAACCGTTCAATGGCTGTTAGTAATTGATCAAAGTTTGGTCCGGCAGTCTGGCCATGTAGTGTTATGCTGCAGCCCGGAAACCAAAAAGGCCCTGAACCATCTTGGACAAACCATACACTTCACACACCAACAGGGTTTTGTTGCTAGGTGTTAACCAAAGAGTGCTATAGTAGTTTTTTATAAACATGTTCAATGTTATCCTTTTTTATTTGCTTCCTAACGTGAATGGAAATCTGTTAAGCAGTTCATACAGTTTGTTTAGCATAACTAGACTTGAAGTTTGTCACATGACCAATATCCTTTTTCTTTTGTTTACAGATAAAAGTGAAGATGTCCTTGATGGGGTTAAGGTGAAACATCACGTGTCATCTAGAGAGTGTAGTTACTGTGGCAAGACATTTCGTTCAAGTTACTACCTTAACATCCACCTCAGGACGCATACAGGTACACTTTATATATTGTGTGGGTGTAGAAAACGGTGGCATCATTGTGATCAGATGTGTATAGCTTTTCATACAAACCTAAAATACACAAATTTGAACATGCAGTGGATTATTTGCTGATCTTAAAGTGTATCTAGCTTGTAAGTTGGTTTTATAGACTTGTTTACAGTAACGGCTATATGAAATGTGCATGCTGGGAAAACGGAGACAGAATAAACCTTTGCGTTATTGTGGACCAAATAAACATTGTACAATTCTTATAATTATGTTTTTTGTCTTCAGGTGAGAAACCATACAAATGTATATACTGTGACTATGCTGCCGCCCAGAAAACGTCATTAAGGTATCACTTGGATAGACGTCACAAGGACAAACCATACACTGACATTCCCAATAAGCCTGTGGTATCTGGACCGTCTCCCAGTGAGAGAGAATTCACAAAAAAACTAGGTGACATTCCCATCTCTACCCGATCCAAACTGTGGCCCACTCCAAATGTCAGACCTTCGACCAAACTGTACACTGATGTGAACCTCGAGGATAGAGTTCGTAGCAGCAATGGCAAGGCTGACAGCTCACAAGCCCAGAACAATGCAGAGGGTGTGAAACCAATGGCTACATCTGCTAGCATCTGTCCTACTGATGCTGTTCACACACAAATAGAGGGTGTGAAACCAATGGCTACGTCAGCTAGCGTCTGTCCTACTGATGATCTTACACAAACAGAGGGTGTGAAACCAATGGCTACGTCTGCCATTGTCTCTCCAACTGTTGAAGGCCTCACACACATCAAGGATGGGAGACCAATGGCTACGTCTGCTAGTGTCTCTCTTACCGATGATGGTCACACACAAATCGAGGATTGGAAACCAATGGCTACGTCTGCAAGCATCTCTCTTACTGATGGTCACACGCGAAGCCCTGCACCTGTTAACCTGAAGCTGAAAGGCAGGGAGATCGACGGGGAAGTCTTTGAAACGCCTTTAAATTTGTCCTTGAAAGTGTCACTTTCCTATTCTGCCACCTTAATACCAAGGAACACATTGATTTCCAATGCATGTTCAACATGCGCTTTCAGCACTCTGTACCCAGAGGTTTTGCTCATGCACAGGAAGCTGGTTCATAAAGAGAAATCAGACACGACCAAGAAGAACCGAAGTGTGAAACTGAAGCGTTACACTGGCTGCCCCCCTGCCCTGGAAGGAAAGGATGTCAGTCCGCTGCCTTCTGTAGGTCAGAGACACCCTCGCCGGACCAAGTCCCCAATCCCTCAGCCTCCTGGGAAACCTTCAGAGAAGCTGACCCCCTCCCACCCTACGCTGGCTCACAGAAGTTCTCTTCCCAGCGAACCCCAGGGAGATATGGGAGCTCCAGGCCCGGACACTCAGCGGTGCCATGTGAAGTGTGACGCCAGCCAGGCCCAGCACAGGTTTACAGCGCCAGCAGAGCAAACCAACACTAATGCTAGGAAGGGTGTCACGCCCACGGTGGACCGACCAAGGCAGAGCCCGTTGGACCGCAGAGCGCTGAACCGTCTACGAATCACCCCAGTGAGGGATGCTAAGAGTGTAATCTGGCCCTCTGATGCTGCCAGACTGTGCCTGTCCAGCCGCTTTGGTAGTCTGTCGCCGGTGGACTTTGGTGGAGAACCCTCCACTAAGAGACAGAGGTACTCTGGACCCCCGGGCGGGGAAACAGACACTGTTGATTCTGGCTTTAGGATGGAGGACAGGTACAACAGGCTGGTGCCCTCAGGAAGAAAAGAGAAAAGCTCATCTTCATCCCAAGGACCCTGTCCCTCGTACAGCAGACCTCATGCCCTCGCTACAGGCAGACCGTCGAACCCTCCTTCTTCTGCCAGCAGCAGTATGGACACTGACTTGAAAATGATCCACATACTACGTACGTGCTCCCCCAGTGACCTGGCCTCGCTCTACCACCCCAATCCCAACCACCGAGCTCTGCCAAACATCAGGGGTATGAACTCTTTGCCTTTTACAGTGTCATTTCAATGTGTTTTCCCATGTAGATGCAAATGTCACAGGTTTCATGTTAAGATTTTAATATACAGTGTTACTGTTATTAATGTATCAAGATATTTCTGTGTTGCTACTCCTAAAATTGTCCTTTTACTCTCTAGGGAGTAGGCCGTCACTTCAGCCAGCCAGGGTGATACAAGGAAGGGACCTCTACACCCATGCCAGTAATGAACGCAACGGACCCAGTGACAGAACTTAGCTGTTCAAATGGTAGGCTTTTCTTTTGGTTGACTTACCAGCCATTTTGTGGCATCAGGTGGCTCAGTGGTTAGGAAGTCGTAAGGTTGCCGGTTTCACTCCCAGGCGGGCCAAATGTAGTTTAGGAAGGCACTTTACCCTAAGTTGCTCCAGGGAATGTCCCTTTACAGTCTGACTTTAAGTCGCTCTGGATAAGTGTCTGCTGAGTTATTCAAATGTATGTAACTTTGTCTATATTAATAAATACATTTTATCACCTTTTAGGTTTAAACTATGCTGAGAAGTTAATGCTTCCATTTTCCTCTTGAGAGCTTACCTGGAAGAAAGGCCACCCATAGATGAGCTACAGCCACTGATCTGATATTATACACGGCTAAAAATAATTAAGGGAACACTGAAATCACACATTGGGTCTCAATAAACACAACGTTAAAGATCAATTATGTTAATGTAATTCATTGAGATCAAAATGATGTAACGACAGGTCAGTTGAAACCAAAATCACTAAACGGTCGAGGGCTGGATTCGAACACTTAATCACAGGATGTTACAACTTGCGTGAATTTCATCACGGCAACTCGTAATGTGACTTAGTAGTGTGTATGGCCCCCACGTGCCTGTTTGCACTCCCAACAATGTTTGGGCATGCTCCTGATGAGATGGCAGCTGGTGTCCTGGGGGATCTCCTCCCAGACCTAGATCAAGGCATCAGTGAGCTCCTGGACAGTCTGGTGCAACTTGACGCATCTGATCCACAGATCTGTAATCACCCAGAGGTTCTCAATTAAATTCGGAGCAAGGGAACGTGAGGCCCACTCAATGCATTTATCATCCAGGAACTGCATACACAGTCTGGCCAAATGAGGCCGAGCATTGTCCTGCACCGTGTGGAACCCAGGGCCGGGCTGGGATTGGCTGTGAGCACAGGTTCCACCAGAGGGCTCTGGCAGTGCTCCTCCTTTTCTGCCGCTGGGTTGATGCCCTTTTACAGGCCTGTCCAGGTCTCATTGTGTAACGGCTTATCGTCTGGCATCTCCTCCATGCTCTTCAGACTGCTTTTGGAGACGGCAAGCCTTGTTGTGATGGCAGTATGAATGTGCCATCTTGGAGACAGCAAGCCTTGTTGTGATGGCAGTATGAATGTGCCATCTTGGAGACAGCAAGCCTTGTTGTGATGGCAGTATGAATGTGCCATCTTGGAGACAGCAAGCCTTGTTGTGATGGTAGTATGAATGTGCCATCTTGGAGACAGCAAGCCTTGTTGTGATGGCAGTATGAATGTGCCATCTTGGAGACAGCAAGCCTTGTTGTGATGGCAGTATGAATGTGTTATCTTGGAGGCGCTTGACTATCTGTGCAACATGAATGGGTTGCAGGTACCGCCTCATGGTACCAGTAGTGACAAGGACACTAGCAACAATCTAATCACTTCTGCTTCCTAACTGGACAGATTATTATCCCTGAAGTTCAACTGACTTGGTGTTACACTGTGATGATTGTGTTTCCTTAATTTCTTTTTAGCAGTGTATATCTAACAATATAACGTTTGTGTGGATTTAAACATTACTGTTTTGAATATCATAATTGTATGGTTGCACTAGATTAAAAATGTATAAAGGAGAAGAAATATTTTCAGAGTATGAGTAGTCATTTGCTGGTTAATATGCTGCTTGGTCTGTCTGCAATCTAAGGACTGTTCTTGTCAAAGAACTGATGTTTGGTAGGGTGTTACGTCATATAGTTTAACATATTTGTTTACAAAGTGAACTATATTTACAAGCTCGATGTTAACATGTTACCTCAAACTCAGTTTATAGTCTGTTGATACATATATATATGTTATATGAAACTGTTGTAGCTACCACGTCTACTGACCCGATGTGCTTAGGAAGGTTTACTGCAGAAATGTGATACGTGCCTCAGGAGTTGTTATATTTTGGACATGATATGAACAATGCTGGGGATTCCTGATAGCAGATATTTTGTTAAGTGTACATGGAAATGCTGCTCGATATGTTGTGTATAAATTCCTTAAAACCCACTAAGCTGTAAACGGTGGTAAAACATGGACCAAATATAATGAAAAGTCCTGCGAGACATGAATGTTTTAGATTTAACTGAGTTTAGACAGGCAGTTTTTCCTTACACAATATGAACTGTTATGCTAGCGTTCATGTGATGCAGAATGTTTGTGTTCCAATGCTCTGTGCTTTTGGATTTTCAGAAGCTTTGTCCTACTAGTTGAGCTGAGTGCAGAGTGGATATCTCTCACTGCAGGAATACAGGCTCTCAGAGCAAAGTACACTGTGAAGAAAAGTCTCAGGTTTCAGACCTCGATTCAATTTGAGCTCTGGTTTGCTTTGAGCTCGATTTAATTTGAGCTCTGATTCAAAATACTTCATTTTTTTGTGAATTAGCTGTTACAGATGAATGCACATAATGGGAAGTGTACTGATAGTACGGTAAATAATATATCACACTTGTTTCATTTGTGCTGTTAATTTTTGGTGTGTTTATTTATTTTAATTTTCTTTTTTCTACATGTGTTCAATGTAAAACGTGAGTTATTGTTTAAGATTGGTATTAAGTTACAATATAATAAAAGCAGACACCTGAGGTATAGATGACAAGTGTTATGATATATTTTATGTTTAATGTACAAAACCCTTTACTGTATGCCTAACCACCTTCCTGTTTTAGACATCCTTGAATCAAATTCTGATCTCGCTCTGTGTTCATCAGATGTTTGCCTATCACTGTGATTTGGGCAAGGAGCATAACAATTGGATATCTAATTTCCTGTTGCCTTTGTTACCATGGTATAAAGATAATGATTCTTGTAACAGCTACTGTATTGAATCAGTTTGGCTGACTAAAGCCTAATAAACACATTTGTTATATGTTCTCTATGTTGTCAGCTCATTATTTAAATATTTTTACAAGTTAATGTATTTGTAGTAGATGGACCACTCTTTGAAGAAATTTCAATTACTATCTTAAAGAATTTGCATTTTATTGCATGACAAGTATTTGATACATCAGAACAACATAACTGAATAATTGGTACAGAAACCTTTGTTTGCAATTAGAGCTCATATGTTTCCTGTAGTTCTTGACCAGGTTTGCACCCACTGCAGCAGGGATTTTGGCCCACTTTTCCATACAGACCTTCTCCAGATCCTTCAGGTTTCGAGGCTGTTGCTGGGCAATACTGACTTTCATCTCCCTCCAAAGATTTTCTATTGGGTTCATGTCTGGAGACTGGCTAGGCAACTCCAGGACCTTGAGATGCTTCTTATGGAGCCACTCCTTAGTTGCCCTGGCTGTGTGTTTCCGGTCATTTTCATGCTGGAAAACCCACCCACGACCCATGTTAAATGCTCTTACTGAGGGAAGGAGGTTGGTGGCCAAGCTCTCGCGATACATGGCCCCATCATCCTCCCCTCGAAATGGTGCAGTTGTCCTGTCTCCTTTGCAGAAAAGCAACCCCAAAGAATGATGTATCCACCTCCATGCTTCACAGTTGGGATGTTGTTCTTGGGGTTGTACTCATCCTTCTTCCTCCAAACACAACAAGTGGAATTTAGACCATAAAGCTCTACTTTTGTCTCATCAGTCCAGAGATGGCAAAAGTACTCACTTCCCGTACTCAAGTAGAAGTACAGATACTTGTGTTAAAAATACTCTGGTAAAAGTAGAAGTACTGATTTAACTTCATTACTCAAGTGAAAGTAACAAAGTACAGGCTTGGCAATTTACTTAAAGTATAAAAGTAAAAGTAGCCTTGCGAGTGACAACCATTTTTTATGCAAAGATACATGGACCACACAAATGTTACTAGATTGCAAGCTGAGAAACTTCCATGGACATGTAAAAAAGCTGTTATGTGCCATTGCCACTAGATGTCTGCCAATAGGCCTAAAACATCACATATATGATTATTGTGACAGAGACTGGGACTCCAGGTTAATAAGATTCTGACTTGAGTAGCAAGATATTAAATTGTGATTCTGTGAGAATTCACAGATAAAGTTTCTCTTTTATAATCTTCCCCTTAACGTGTGTGTGTGTAAGGACGCTGACAGGGGGGGACAACTGGGATTGTTGTCCCAGGCCCAGTCCTGAGGAGGTCCCAAATTTTGTTGTTTTCTTTTACAGAGCGGCCCTAAATGTGGAGTTGTGTCCTGGGACCGGGGATTCCTGTCGGCATCCCTGTGTGTGTGCTCAAATATGTGTGTGCTCAAGTTCCCCATACTTTGAGTTACAACTAAGGGATGGCAGCTCTGTATTAGAAATGACAGCTAGGAAACCTTTGGTATTAACATGGAGTGTTAATACTAATAAATGCAATATGTCAGGCTCACAATTACAAGTACTATAAAAGTTGGAGAAATTACAAATTCAGTGTGCATTGCATTAAAAAAATATTTATTAAATTGCAAATAGACATCCAGCAAAAGAAAAATGGCAAGTGATGTATGCCCTTCCCAAATCTGTAGATGTGCATGGATTTATCCTGAACCCCTTAAAGAACTTGGGAGCAACTAGAGCAGATATGGGCAATTATTTTTGCTTGAGGGCCACATTGAGCTTTTGAAACCAAGTGAAGGGCCGCATTGTATAGCGATGTATGAAAAATAGGAAATATTATTTCATTAAATTAACCCCGCCCCCTACACAGTTACGTGCGTTTCCTACAGAAAATAAATGTTTTGTTACACCATTTCCTTGTTTGACTGTAATGTTTTTAGTTTACGAAAATATAGTCAGTGAAAAGTACCCAATTTTGTGACGCGATATCTCCGGCTGTCATTAATCCACATTGGCGAACCACTCCTCATTATTTACATTGGCATTATTTTATCAGCGGAACCCCCTCTTTCCAACCATATTGGTACCATGTTGGTTTTGTGCAGGATGATGTCCTACATCTTTGCAGCGTTGCTATTTTTTCATTTTCACGTCCTACTTCCTGTCTGTAATGTGTTTAGTAAAAAAGGCAAAAGTAAATAAACATGACCGAATTCGAGGCGCGATAGCTCCGGCTCTGATAAACACAGATGGATGAGCCAACACTCATTCTTATCGGCTGATCTTTTTCTTTCCAACATTACCAAGCTTTAGTTGCTACCATATACGGTTCGCAAGATAATTGTCAATCTCAGGAGACCGTGGAGGGTAAAAACGCCTTGCGGGCCAGATCAAAGGACCCGGCGGGGCGCATCTGGCCCGCGGGCCGTAGTTTGCCCACCTCTGAACTAGAGTTTACAGACCTTCTGTATAGTGTAACGTGTCATAATGTAATTTTTGTATAGGACAAATATACCGGTACACAGGGGTGGACTGGGAGCAAAAATCGGCCCTGGCATTTTGGCCCAGACCGGCCCACCACAACATCACAAATACCACCTGTCCTTGCGCTCCCCTGAATATGTATACCAAATCCTACCCCTTAAAACTACTAACGCCATGTAGAGAGTATGCAAGAATCAGTGGGAATTTACACTATCATCGGATCATCCTTTCTCATGTCAGTTTATAAACTGCTA
>JACXGM010010285.1:0-26472 GCA_016801145.1 Umbra pygmaea | reverse complement strand
GTACACTACTCGACTAGGAGATGTCTAGTTATGTTATGAATACAAAAGGCCATACATAATCACCTGTACACTACACCACCAGGAGATGTCTAGTAATGTTGTGGATACAACAAGGTCATACATAATCACCTGTACACTACACCACTAGGAGATGTCTAGTTATGTTGTGGATACAACAGGGTCATACATAATCACCTGTACACTACACCACCAGGAGATGTCTAGTAATGTTGTGGATACAACAGGGTCATACATAATCACCTGTACACTACACCACTAGGAGATGTCTAGTTATGTTATGGATACAACAGGGCCATGTAAATTTGGGACAAACACAATAGATACTACTAAGTCAGGCATCATGTAGATTCTGGTCAAGTTAGCAATGCTTTGATTGTCACATTAATAACCAAGAGCTTAGTTACAGATTCGGCAGATTATTTTACTCAGCTGTCCTATAATCTTAAATAAACACACATTGTCATTCCAGAGAAATATTATTCAGTTTTTGGAATAAAACGAGAGAACAAATAAATTAACTTTTTATTAGTTTGTGATTGTTCTCTTTTAAAACAGAAATCAAAACCAGGGAACAGCTCTAAAAAACGTGTTTTCCATTTATCTGTATTTTCTTTGGTCAACATAAAATGAGAAACAACATGATATTCGATTTTGGGGCATATTAAGAAACCAACCGGGAATTCCCATAATCTCCTCTGCTACCCTCAGTCCTTATTGGTAATGGTTATTATATGGTAATGGTTATATGGTAATGCTTATGTAATGGTTACTTATTGGTAATGGTTATTATATGGTAATGGTTATATGGTAATGCTTATGTTAATGGTTACTTATTGGTAATGGTTATTATATGGTAATGGTTATATGGTAATGCTTATGGTAATGGTTACTTATTGGTAATGGTTATTATATGGTAATGGTTATATGGTAATGCTTATAGTAATGGTTACTTATTGGTAATGGTTATTATATGGTAATGGTTATATAGTAATGCTTATGGTAATGGTTACTTATTGGTAATGGTTATTATATGGTAATGGTTATATGGTAATGCTTATAGTAATGGTTGCTTATTGGTAATGGTTATTATATGGTAATGGTTATATGGTAATGCTTATGGTAATGGTTACTTATTGGTAATGGGTATTATATGGTAATGGTTATATGGTAATGCTTATGGTAATAGTTACTTATTGGTAATGGTTATTATATGGTAATGGTTATATGGTAATGCTTATGGTAATGGTTACTTATTGGTAAAGGTTTGCTGTCCAGTGTACACTGTTCCATGTTCTTCTGTGTTTTGTTCCTCCAGACAATCGTGACTTCAATCTTTGTCTCAGATGTGTTCATGTTGATATGTTGCCAGCACCTAAAAAAAATCCTAAAAAGGATATAAAATGGACAAAGATGTTTTACAATGGAGAGGCTATTGGAAAATTCAAGTAAAAACATTGAATGTCACAAACACGATTGTGTATAATGTACGGTATTATCTTGCTTCTCTGTTGTTAACTCTAAAATCACTGTGGAGGCTAAATTATATGTATTTTTTTTGCTGCCGCTGCAAATCGCGTACATTCCCAGTGTAATTTGTATGGCAACCGTACATTTGTGCATATTGCTTTACTGTTTTATTCATTTTGCATAGATGGGGAGGCTCACTTGCATTTCTGCGGGGAGGGGAAATATTTTTTAGTTACACCACTGACATGATGCCTTGCGCCATACCTTGTGTCGCAGCTTATACCATCTTTCATGTGCATCTGCATTTAAACCCTTTTAGCACTAGTCACGTGCCAGCTTAGTGGCGTTTTGCACCCCGATTGCATTGGTGGCTGTCTATTAATGGGCATGATCCATTTGCCCTTTTCAAAGCCCACAGCAAAGTCATCCACAAAGCTATATACGGTAATTAAAGGTATGTTCCATGATATTAGGCATCTAGTGTCTAAAATCTGTATATATTGGCGCTGTGGAGCTAAAACTGGTCCGTGCTTGATACTCTCTTTCTCTGAAGTGTCTAGGTTAGTACTTTCCTCTGCTGTGTCTAGATGTTGGGCCCACACTGCAACATCATATGGTCCAATGAGCCCCTCCTGAAAAAGAGCAATTTGGATCACACCGTACTGAGCAACTACAAACCAATCTCAAATCTCCCTTTCATAGGCAAGATCATTGAAAAAGTTGTTTTCAATCAGCTGAACAAATTCTTAAGCTCAAATGGACACTTTGACAATTTTCAATCTGGCTTCCGACCAAATCACAGTACAGAGACAGCGTTCGTAAAGATGATAAAGGATATTTGCCTCAATACAGATACAGGCAAACTATCAGTGCTGTTACTACTCGACCTTAGTGCTGCATTTGACACTGTCGACCATGACATACTTCTTGACAGGCTGGAAAACTGGGTCGGGCTTTCTGGGATGGTCCTAAAATGGTTCAGGTCATACCTAGAAGCGAGAGGTTACTATCTGAGTATAGGCAACCATAAGTCTGAGTGGACATCCATGACATGTGGAGTCCCACAAGGCTCAATTCTCGCGCCACTCCTATTCAACCTGTATATGCTCCCACTGAGCCAAATAATGAGAAAGAAACAAATTGCTTACCACAGCTATGCAGATGACACCCAGATCTACTTAGCCCTATCGCCTAACAACTACAGCCCCATTGACTCCCTATGCCAATGCATTGATGAAATTAACAATTGGATGTGCCAAAACAAAGAGAAAACCGAAGTCATTGCATTTGGAAACAAAGATGAAGTTCTCAAGGTGAACGCATACCTTGATGCTAGGGGTCAAACAACTAAAGAAGTCAGGAATCTTGGTGTGATTCTGGGGTCAGACCTTAGCTTCAGTAGTCATGTTAAAGCAATAACTAAATCAGCATATTATCATCTTTAAAATATCTCAAGAATTAGATGCTTTGTTTCCAGACAAGATTTAGAGAAACTTGTTCATGCTTTCATCACCAGCAGGGTGGATTATTGTAATGGCCTCCTCACTGGTCACTTAGACATCTACAGCTCATACAGAACGCTGCGGCCAGGATTCTAAGCAGAACCAGGAAATATGAGCATATCACGCCAGTCCTCAAGTCTCTACACTGGCTCCCAGTCACATTTAGGATAGACTTTAAAGTATTATTACTGGTATATAAATCACTCAATGGCCTAGGACCTAAATACATTGCAGATATGCTCATTGAATATAAACCCAACAGATCACTCAGATCATCAGGATTACATCAGCTAGAGATACCAAGGATTCAGGCAAAATGCGGAGAATCTGCTTTTAGCTACTATGCCAGCCGCAGCTGGAACCAGCTCCCAGAGGAGATCAGATGTGCTCCAACAGTAGTCACCTTTAAATCCAGACTCAAAACACATCTGTTTAGCTACGCTTTTACTGAATGAACTCTGTGCGAACCTATTGCACTATATTTTATATGGTTCGTTCAGTCTCTTTTATTTCTTAAACTGTACTATTTTTCTAACTGTTTCACTTTTATTTTAATTGCTTTAATTTTATCTGTTTTAAATTTTTATGTTTTCCTTGTTTATGTATATGTAAAGCACCTTGAATTGCCGTTGTGTATGAAATGTGCTAAATAAGTAAACTTGCCTTGCCTTGCCTACATGATTGTATAATGGGTAAGGAATATGAGGCCATTTTAAAGGACCAAGTGCACCCTTCATAATTATTGGAACACATTTGGAGGGATTTTGGAACATTCCTCTATGCAGATCCTTTCAAGATCCTTCACATTCTTGGGTTTGTGCTTATCGACTGCCATCTTCAACTCAGCCTACAGGTTTTAGATTGGATTGAGGTCTGGTGACTGAGATGGCCATGTTAGAGACATTGATTTTGTTATGACAGAACCATTTCTGTGTGGATCTTGAGGTATGTTTTGGGTCATTGTCTAGTTAATGTCCACCTATGACCACCTAAGTCCCAGCCTTCTGGTGGAGGCAACCAGATTGTCAACCAAAATTGCCTGATACTTGGTGGAATTCATTATGCCATCAACCTTGACCAGTGCCCCTGGACCTTTGAAATTAAAACCCACCACCATACTGTGGGTATGAGGTGCGTCGCCTTGTATGCATCTCTGTTTCAACACCAAACATGCCGATGCAGTATCTGACCAAAACATTCAATTTTGGTTTCATCTGACCAGAGCTTCTTCTTCCAGTCTTCATTTAAATTACATTTGGCAAACTCCAAGTGCTTGTGTCTGTGTCTTGTGGTCAGAAAGGGCTTTCTTCTGGCAACCCTTCCAAAGAGGCCATGGTTGTGGAGGTGAAGTCTGATGTTGCTTTTTGAAGCCTGGTGAAGCCAAGACGCCACTAAGGCCTGCAATTTGGTCACAGTGATTCTTGGGGATCTTGTTGCTTCTCTCACAAGCCATCCTCCGGGGCAAAATGCATATACATTCTCTACCTGTGAGGCTTTCAACTCCTCCATATCTTTAGAATTGTTGAATATTGCCCTGACAGTGCTCAGTGGTACATTCAATTGTCTGTGGATCTTCTTGTAGCCATCACCAGATTTAAGGTCTATGACCATCTGTCTCTTTTGAACTGCCAGTTCTATCGTTTTCTTCATAGTATTGGATGAGAAATAGATATTGCATGCGTGTTACCTCATTCTTATACCTAGTGGAACAGGAAGTAGTGTAATGACTCATTATGGTTCTTTTAGACTTATATGAACTTAAATAGGTGGAATTTTATTCCTGGTTTAATTTTGGTAGATGTTATTTACAATCACTTTTAAGGGTGCCATTGACTGTAAAACCTTGATTTGGAGGACAAATCACAGATGGCTCAGTAGTTAGGAAGTTAGACTTGTAGTTGAAAGGGTTCTGGTTCAATTCCTGACTGAGCCAAATGGTGGAATGTCCCTGTATTTATTTTAAGTCGCTCTGGATAAGAGTATCAGAAAAATGTAAATGATTTTGTTTGGTTCCATTGACACATAAATAAAGCACAAAATTTCTCACGTTGGGAATTTGAGTTTTTCTTTATAATTGTATTTTTTATATGTTTTACAGTATTGTTTGTGAATTGCCAGTGAGGTGTGCCAGTAATTTTGGAGCCCACTGTAGCAAACACTGTTCCATTATGATGATTTTCCCTTATTATTGTATAGAGAGAAATCAACTGAGACCCTCTTATACAGCTGAAGCCTGTATTGTGACAAAAGAAACATACAACATTGACAAATCTAATACATATATTTACCTATAACTAACAATAAAATAATTATTTTTCAGACATATAAACACGTCACTATATAAAATAGTGATGGGCATTCAAGGCTTCATATTCCTAAATCGTTTGAAGTACTTATTTGACGGTCTCATCAGTCAGCTCTCTCACTCAGGGAGAACAGGGCAGAACTAGTGGCAGTGCTGCGTCAATAGGCTATATGCAAAGCTATTCAAAACACAGGGTTGCCACAATACATTAGGTCCATAAAATAAAGAACACAAGGCATACATTTAGCCCAATTTTTTACTCCAATTTCAATTCTAAAGGTAGAGGTGTGGCAATATTGATTAGTAAAAGAATACATTTTTCTGATTCTAGTGTGGTATCAGATAGCAATGGGAGGTACTTCATTTTATCTGGTTCCATTTGGAACTCCCCTGTAATACTGGTCAATGTGTATGCTCCAAACTTTGATGATCCTGATTTTGCTAACAGGTTGCTGGGGAGGATACTTCTGTCACACACACATCGCTTGATATTCGCAGGAGACCTAAACTGTGTGATGGACCAGAACCTGGATCGCTCTAACCTCAGACCCATGCCTCCCTCTAAAATGTCAAGGTCCATTTTAGATTTCATGACCAAGAATGGATGTACTGACTCCTGGAGGTTTCATAATCCACAGGCATGTGAGTACTCTTTCTTTTCCTATGTTCATCATTCCTTCTCTCGGATTGACAATTGTTTGTGGATCATCTCTTGCTCCCGGACGTGACCTCTTCCAGATATTTGCCCATTGTGGTATCTGACCATGGCCCTTCTCCTCCTCGCTGGAGGTTTAATTATCTTCTCCTTTCTGACTCTAGTTTATGTGACTGTATTACTTCTGCTATTGATCATTTTTAATACTCCAATCAGACCGACTCAACCCCCCCTTCGCTTTTATGGGAGATGCTCAAGGCATATTTAAGAGGTGTGATTATATCTTACTCCTCTTACTTAAATACAGCTCATAGGATCAAATTGGAGGAACTTTTAAACAATATTTGTGACCTGGACCGTAATCATGCTAAGACTCATCTCCAGAGCTATATAAACCATGTTTGAATCTACAGGCTGAATTCAACCTCCTATCTACCAAGGATGCGGAACGGTCACTCTTGTATTCACAGGCTACATATTATTAACAAGGTGACAAGGCAAGCCGCCTGCTTGCACACCAATTAAATTGACGTGCTGCTACACGTCTAATTCCTCTAATTGAAGACCCTTCTAACAGTTTAATCTCAGACCCTCCCATTAGTCATCTCAGAGGAACAGACAGGCTTCATTAAGGGTAGACACTCATTTGCTAACATTCGGACCATGTTTAACATTATTTATTCAAAACCGTTTTCAAAATCTCCTGAGCTTGTGGTACCGCTTGATGGTAATAAGGGATTTGGCAGAATTGAATGGGAATATTTATTCGCTAATAAAAAGTTTGGTTTTGGTTATAAATGTATTGCTTGGATTAGGCTGCTGTATACATCCCCACAGGCCAGTGTCTGTACCAATGAAAATTACTCTGACTACTTCACCCTAGAACGCGGAACAAGGCAGGGCTGCCCCCTTTCTCCCCTACTCCTCGCCATTGCTATTGAGCTTTTTCCAGGGTGTCTTATGGGAGGGAATCAAACATAAGCTGTCTTTAAATGCTGATGACTTGCTGCTTTATGTACACAATCCAACAACGTCTTAACCAACTATTGTTTCCATTCTCGAGAATTTCAGTTCTTCTTCCGGTTACAAGTTATATCTTCAAAAAAGCGAGTGTTTCCCAATCAATCCAGCCGCATTACTGCTTCAGCAGACAGATCTGCCCTTTCAACTTAATCATCTGGGCTTTAAATACCTAGGAGTGAATGTTACTAACTTTTTCCCCCTTCTCATTCTGATGAAGGCGGATTTTAAGAGGTGGGGTAACTTACCTCTCTTTCATTTGGAAAATCAACGCTGTTAAAATGAATAGCTTGCCTAAATTCATGTATCTTTTCCAATCTATTCCTTTGTTTCTTACCTATGTCTTTTTTTACAGCAATTAACCAGGCGGTCTCATCTTTCATTTGGGCTGGAAAGCCACCAAGAATTAGCAGGTTTTTACTTCAGCAATGTAAATTCAGTGGTGGGCTTGCACTTCCTAATTTTCTATATTACTATTGGGCTGCCAACCTCCAGAAACCGCTATTCTGGTTGCACTACCCAGATACATCGTGGTGCCTGCTAGAAGGTCTTTCCTGCTCCTCCTTCTCTCTCCCTGCCTTATTATGCTCCGCTCTCCCTACATCTCCCTCTCGTTACTCAGACAACCCTGTAGTCACACTCAAAATTTGGTACCAGTTTCGGCGCCACTTTAGGTTCTCCACTACATCCATTTTGGGCCCTATTAATAACAACCACATATTTACTCCATCTGTGGTCGATAGTGCTTTTACTCTCTAGGAAAAAAAATGGCATTAAAACTTTCAACAAACTTTTTTGTTTTCCTAACCTTGTGGTCAAACACGCTTTGCTCCCATCTAATTTCTTTCGATATCTGCAGATGAGACATTTTGTCTCCTCTAAATTTGTTGTCTTCCCTTTATTACCCCCCACCCAGCCCTGGAATGAGCTATTGACATTTTTACCTAAACAGTAATCAGTAATTTCACTAATCTATTCTTGGATTGTTGTCCTGTGATAAACACTGTAGTTATACACCTAAAACTGCTTGGGAGCAGGAAATGAGTTTTGCGTTTTCAAAGGATTTCTGGGATGGAGTGATCGATAGAACAAGTTCCACTTCATCTTGTGCTCGACTTGGACTCATTCAGTTCAAAGTGACCAACAGAGTTCATTACTCTGAATTCAGACTGTCCAAACTGTATCCCACAGTGATGGAGGTGTATGAAAGATCTCTACCATATGTTTTTTACTTGCTGGAAATTGAGCTATTACTGGACCTTTGTATTCCATACCCTTTCAGAAGCACTTAAAATCAATTTAACTCCATGCCCCCTGATAGCGGTGTTTGGAGTCACAGGGGACTCCCTCTTGCTGAATTATAAAAATGCTGATATTGTTGCTTTTTACTACATTGTTAGCCAGACACAGGATTTTGGGGCAGTGGAAGTCCTCTTAGCCACCATTAGCCTCTCAGCGGCTATGTGATGTCTTGTCATTTTTAAAACTCGAGAATATTAAGTATTCCATGATGGGATCACAATAAAAATTCTTAGAAAAATGGCAGATGTTTATTTCCTATTTTAATAGTTTGCAGAGGCTCCCCTCTGATCTGAGTTAGATTATATGATGCTCCTAGTCCACCAAGTGTAATTTATTTTTGTTACTGTATGTATTTGTATTTATGTTAGTGTGTTGTCGGTTTGTGTAGGTGTCTTGCAGGGGTGGTGGGTGGGTCGGGATGGGTAGCGGGTGAGGATGGTATGGGGGTTGGGGAATATGTTGGGGGGGGTTAAAATTGTACAAATGTATTGATATATTGCAAAAACAGTATCTTTACTGTTATTTTTTTCTGTCTTTATAAAACTTCTTGAGAAAGTGATCCTTTTTACGGCATAAAATACAATTATACCAAAACCCTTCCACACTGAAAGGTCATCCAAAAGAATGGTTTTGCAAATTGTATTTATGCACAAATGATTTTTTTAGATTGAAGGTTATATTCATCAACAACCTAAATTCAAAAGCAACTGTAGCATATTATTTAATCCAGCTTTGTCTTAGAATATTCTAATACAATGAGACTATTCATTTATTTGTTGCGGCTAGAGAATGACATTTGGATATGTTTAACCTTTAAATGTCAAAACTATCAGTTGGACGGCCAGATCTCACAGGTGTTTTTATCTTGTTTGAAATATGGATGGATAATATATAACTACCTTACTTCAAACGATTACATTGATTCATCCGTATGAGTGGTTTCACAACTTGCATTTGTCATATATTGCTTAAAATTGTAATTACTTCCCAACGACTATTCTTGGTTTGTGTTGTAATATTGATGAGTTGATCATTTTAATCAGATTGTGTTTACACCTCAAATTCAAAATGCACTTTTTATAACCTTCAACCTTTATTAACCTTGCATTTAATGGATAAATACACACACTTTTGTTTAAGTAATCACAATCCGAGTACCATTGTATGCAAACGTTTGGGCACCCCTGCAAATAATGATGTTAGAATGAATCTGTGAACAGAAATTGACCTGACCCTTGTGAAGGTGAAACCAGACACCTTTCTGCAAAATGTAATAAACGGTTATGATTCATTAGAACTCATTAAAGATTTTTTTTAAATCAACAAGACACATTCATAGGTTGCACAAACCTTTGCATGCAACTGTACGCTTACAATTTCAAGAAGGTTAAAACGTCATAGTGGATGTGCAGGGAATGCAAAAATTGGACTGCTTTTACAAAAAATAAATTTGCATTTGCCAATATCCCCAAAATTGAAAAATCTGGGAATTGTAATTCAGAGGTAATTACAGACATTTCATGCAATGCTGCACCTATTGGAGTTAATAGCAAGTTAAACTGAGCATTTAGCACAGATGAGAAATGTAGAAGAAAACCCCCTTCCATTCATCTCAGTCTTCCAGCGACAAAGGGGGGGAGTGATGAGGTCAACAGACTGTAAACTCAACCAGTTCAGAAGAAACGTTGTCATTCCTATCACATTAGTCTCTAGGTTTGACTCACAATCCTGGGAACACAAAAGCATTTAGTCACACTTCTGTATTCTACTATTTGAGTCAATATAGAACTTTCCACTTCGTAACTTGTGTTACTTTAGAGTTTATTTTTTGTAAGTTTGAACACTGTTTATTAATGTAATGTTGACATTTTTACAAGGGAATCTGGGTGGACTTTAGGCATATTAAGACTAGGGGAAACTAAGAGATTTTATCTTACAGGATGAGGATATGTTAAATCTAGCTGTTCTTGTGAAACTGAAACTGAGGTAATAACAATAAAAATCCCCAGCCGTTACCTTTAAGCTCTGATTCCAGGAAACTGCATATAGAACATATATCACCAGCTGAGGTTTGTGACTTAAAGTGATACTCGTAAACTGTGCCAACAATATCAAACAGGCTACTGCTCTTTGAAAGTCCCTGATGCTTTCACTCCTGATTAAGAATAATCATTGTCACCTTTCACCACATTCCATTCCCAAGCTCCTGTTTATATCAATGTATTGCCACCATTTACAAAAAATGTCAATGACACACATTTTACTCTTTTATTATGACGGAAGTATTTGCATGACAAAATACTCTTGAAAAAAAACAAAAATATGGACAATTGATACATCACACAAATTGAAATTACAGGGACCATTTTAAATTGCTCTAAAATTCCTTTACCATTAAAGTGACAATGTTCGACAAACTTAATCATAAAGATTATTTCAAGTTAAAAAAAAAGCAGTGACATTGCATGATTGTTAAGGAGTTTCCACACAGATAAAAAAAACAGAGAAAGCACTTTCCAAAGGACATCCTCAACACCCACTCCTGTATCCTCCTTTGGCACTCTCACATGATTACAGCACCTGATCAGGGCTCTTCAGCCTGCTTAATTAAGCCAATGAAACACCTCAATTTAGACTGGACCTCGATGAGACAGGTTGAACAAAAAAACACCCAAGATATGAATTATGACAACACGGCAACTGAGCGAGAAGAAATAATTTCTGCTTCGTTTTTTGTGACTGGTCCCTGAAAAAGTCCACCATTAAAGCATCTCCACGGCCTTTAGAGGGCAGGGATGCACATGGACAAGCTCTTTAGCATCAACATATACATGTGTTATACAAGGACAACATGATGGGGACATCTTCTCCACCCTCATTTCACTTTTCAGGCACCCAGAGATCACAGCAAATATAATATAATATAACCTTTCTTAGTATTCAATAAACTACAATACTAGCTATGGTTTGAAATTCACACAGGATTGTGTCCAAGCATTTAGTAATTTCTGTAAAAATGCTCACAAAATATACAGTAAGTTTGAGTAAAATGGAAAAGATTGTTATTAAACGTACAATATGTAGTTTTTGGCCGCTAGGGGTCTCTCAATCAAAACAATAGCAAAAGATGTACTTGGATTACGCCGGGAAGTAGCCTGGGATCATGGGTTTTGTTATCGTCGTCAATGACAACTTTCCAATCTTGTGTCTCCGGCAGAATAAATGTTGATTGACAAAGTAATGTATTGTTAAAGATATTATAACTTTATTCATGTTATGTTTGGCAGTTCCCTGGAATTTAGAGCAACTAGAGCAGTTATTTGATGCCATTGACGGAAGACAAAATGAAACGTCCCGTGTCTTCGAATTATTTTACACATTTCTCTGGGTTTGAAAGTTGGTGGAAACATTTAGGATAATGTAAGTACACAACTAAGAAATATATATAATATAGGTATAGTGATGTTTGCTTTTTTAATCCAAAGTACATCTTTTGTTATTGTTTTGGAAAAATTACATATTGTACCTTTAAGTGAGCAAAGAAATGTATTAACGGTTTAAGGGGATGTGATTTACTGCATTTGATGCTCTCAATGGTATCTTGAATTGAAACATCATAACTGACTGCATTATTACAAGACTTTCGTTTTGGGGTTGGCCAGCATGCATGGGTTTATGAAAACCTTTTTTATCCCATCTCACAACAACAACACAGCAGAATTGACTTCAACAGGGATGACTTTTTGTACCCCTTCATACATTGGTCCATAATGCAGAAGATATGGTCTAGTAATTAACTCTTCTGTCCTGCTTTGTTATAGAGCCAACAGTAGTCCTACTGCCAAATTCTTCTAGGGGAATGTTCTCTTCTGCCTCCAATATGCTGATTTAGCGAAAATGCGAAGTATGGACTTAAACAAGCTCTACGTAATTGGCTGGAAACATTCCAAAATGTCCGCCCGGTCCGTAGCCCCGCCACCAACCCTCATCAATCATCTCAATGCCAGTGATGATGTCATCAGGATCGAAGGAGATCTCAGTGTCATCAGCTGTGAAACGAAAGAGAGCAGTATCTTAGGTCAACCTGCCCCATTTATTTAGCTATTGTAACTTTTTCCTTGCTTATTGCTTGTCCATCTAGCGGTTCCATTGTGATTCTCCGTCACGGTTACACATTTTGTTTACAGAGCACCAAGTGTCAGTGTTTCCTTCAGAGGACCAAATGAGATCTGCGAATAGCCAATAGGCTGTAACTATGCTTACCAGCCTGGTAGTCGTAGAGGGCCCTGGCACAGACACCTCGGTCGGCAGGCTCTTCTACAGCCGCATCATACAGGTTCTCTTCCTGCTAAAGGATCAAAATGGATGTCACGACTCTGAATAATACTTCAATAATGAAACGTCTGTTTGTTGTGGTCTACAAATAAATACAAATCCTTACTGAATGGATCTCACTGTTCATGTGCTGAATTACCTGTGTGGGCTCTTCATAGGTATTGTTTTGAGCTGGATCTGGTGCACGGGCATGCTGCATGGGAGCCGCTGTTACTTTCACTGAAAGCAAAAACAACATCAAGTACCCCGTTCAGACATATGGACTGAGGCGGCTCGAGTGTGGTTTGATTCTCCACTGGCATAGACGTATGTCTATAAGGGTACACTATGGCTTTTCAATTGCCGGCACAACTTTAACTGGGGATGGTTTTTAACTGCCAAGAAAGTGGTGTTCTGCTAGTTTCTTAAGAATTGCTGCGTCTAGGGATCCACGTGGCGTAGTGGGTTAAGTAAGTCACTGCATTGCATAACAGCTGACATAAGAAATGGGTTCAAGCCCAACTATGGGTTCTCTGACTTTCCCCGGGCCTCCTGGACAAGGCAGCGCAAACTGGCATAGCGCTGCCCGGGATTTGATTTAGAAAAGTCTGATTATCTATCCTGCCACTTAAGGCTTCCAAGTTGGATTCGCAGTGCGAAAAGGAATCGGTGGTTGGGTGACATGTGGTTGGATGAACCATGTGCACGCCCTTTGCCATCCCACAGATCTGTCCAAGGAGTTGCGAAGCTGCAGATTAGGCAGGATTAAAGGGAATTGGGAGGAGACATAATGGGGAAAAAAATAATACAATCACACAAAAAAAAATGTATTTGCTGTGACTGAACCATCAACAACCCCGCCCCCAAAAAAAATCTAAAAACATTAGTGCAGCCAGCCTGCTTAGTGCAGACTCTTTCTTTAAAAACAAAGTACATTTCATTTATATCTACAATGAGTTAACAAGATATTTAGTAGTAAGCATATTGCCTACCATAAACAGAAAAAAATTAAAACCTAACAATAACCACAAGGTTTCAAGTTGTCAGGGAAACCAGACGGTTTATGCCGGAGCAGAATTCACTTTTTCATTTTTTATTGTTTAACAGGTTGTCGCTTTTGACATGCTACTGTGTCTGTATTTTATGTGTGACGTGTCCACATGACAATAGTGCCCTAAAATGTGCGTTGGGTCACTCAGAGGCTGAGGTTTAAACAGTTCCCACAAGGTTCAATGCAATCCTTTCTGCAAGGAACAGCTTAGACCACCGTGCCACATGGAGGCCCATCCTTCTGCTTCAACCAATTCAACTTGAAATATCAAACTTGTCAACTTGTATATTAATTTGACAGGCTAATGCAGAAGAATGGGTGGAGTTGATTAAAACCAGCCAGTGAAGCAGCAGTACCCCCAGAGGCACATTTGAGTGGAACCTCTGTCCTTTCTATGTGAAAAGTGGATCGCTCCACTTTTTTATCGGTAAAAAAAACAATACTCTACAGCAGCAAATGGTAACAGCAGCAGGGATTCAGACTGGTACAAACGGGAAGAAATGTTACTGATGATACACAGATGACAGATGAACATCAAGGTTTTTAAAAGGTCAGACTATGGGGTGTGTGGCGTGGGGCCCACCTTCATCTGACCACTCCTCCTCAGGCACTGCCTCCTGTACAGGCGTCGCCTCCTGCTCGCCCACACACTCAGACTGGGGTGGCTCATCCACAATGGGTTCTTATGACACAAACGGCAAACACCATTCACACAGGACAACAAGAAGGGTCACAAATGTACACCCATGCAAAAGCATGCATTTAAATATTAACACACTAAATATTTGTCATGGTGTTTGTGAACACTGAAGGGAAACAAGCAAGCTGCATGAAAATTACTATGCACATTGATGGAGAAGTAGTGATAGCTATGGGCAAATGCAGGTGCTCCCTCCCGAAAAATGTAAGCATAGCATTGAGCCACCATGTCACATGGAAACATTTCAAGAGTAGAGGCTTTCCTCTTACAAAAACAACTAGTATGATAACTGTAGACATTTCTAATAAATATCACTTGCACAATGCTTCACGCTGTTTTATGATCAACATAAATGTTACATGAGTATTGCCAGGCGAGCTATAGTATCACGTAATTTAGCATGTATGATTGAGTCTGTCACTATTTGGTTAGAATTCCCCCTCATCTGGATGTCTAGGTCTTAAGACTAATTGAAAGAAAAGAGTGAAAACCTGCCCTGGTCCTGGAGAGCTACCACCCTGTAGGTTCACTCCAACCGGACATAATGTAGCCTCATTCAGCTTATCAACCAGCTAATTATTATAATCAGGTGTGCTAAATTAGGGTTGGAGTGAAAACAATCAGGACGTTAGCTCTCCAGGACCAGGGTTGGTGACCGGTGCACTAGGCCCTCTGTGGAATCAGTCTCACACCTGATTTAAAAGGAGCAACAGCAGGTAGGAATATGAGAGCAACATCAAACACAAACTGTCACTCAGGCAACCAAGTGTGAAGTCGTTTTCTGTGTTTGTTCTGAAAGGGCTTTTCTGCATCTGCTATAACATTAATACATGGTAAGTCAACATTAAGCTGGTGTATAACTTGGTGTGCATCAGAGTCTATGCTGAGGAACGCGCCCTGTCAGTGGTACATGTGAGCTCAGACCTGCAATGGGGACGGGACAGGCAGAGGCTGCTGGTAACGGGGAGGCTTGGCGCAGGGGTGAGCGGGGCGGCGAGGTCTCGCATGGTTGCTTAGAGAGAAAAGGGCTGTGCAAACGCCCTGAGAAACACACACCAGAGCAGACAGGTTGGCCGGAGGAGTTACCCATGAAAGCAGAGATAACACATAGCAGACGAGGTCTAGAGACAAGATGTGATGAGACATTAGACAACAGGTTCAAGATGAAGGTAGACAACAAGACTCATATGGGCCAAGATGGCCCAGGCACCTTGGAGTAACCATCTAACATTATCTTGATTAGTAGCTACACATGTCACATCCTAATCAGAGAAGCCTTGAATAGATGTCCTACCTGGCTGGGGGCTGGCAGGTGCATGGCCGGTGGGAGCATCAGTGTCTGAAGTGCTTGGGGCCATGCCCATCTCTCTCTGCTTGAACATCTCTCTGGGGTTCATCGAGCGCTGGGAGATGAGAGATGCTGCCTCCTTGAGTCAGACATGCACACTGGTTACTTGTGTTTAATACCTCACTGACATCCTGACAAGCATAAACTGCACTACAATCTGCAGTCCAAAGGATTCATCATAAATCCAGAAGTGTGGACACCTGAGCATCACATCCATATGAGATTGTTAAACGTTCCATTCCAAAACCATGGGCATTAATATGGAGATGGCCCCCCTTTGTCTTTATATCCTGTAGCATTAAGATGACCCTTCACAGGAACTAAGGGACCTAGCATAAACCCTGAAAAACAGCCCCCTCCTCCACATACTGTTGGCTATATATTGTGTATGTACACCACTAGCATTTTTCCACTTCAGTGAAACTTAACAGCTATAAATTCTTCCTTTTAAGGTTACACATGGGCTTTTAGTGTTTGGTGTTAAAGGTGCTATTTGTATAATCTTTGTAGATCGTCACAGAATAAAATGAGAACTAATTTTACATTTTAAAGTTTATTAACCAGCATCAAAAGCTGTTTACAGTATTTAATGATATATATAAAAAATACATTGTGGTTAGTTTAAAGAAAAGCTGTTGCTGCAAATGCAGTAACCACAGCATCTGATCAGCTGGTGTGTAAACTTGTCCACAGCCAACCCAATCTAATTATATTTCCTTTAATTTTGGGCCGCATGTGAACATCGGTTTATTAGTTGACTATTGTTTAGTACTGATTAGTTTCAGTATTAATGTGGAAAAACCCTATATGTGAAGAAAATGGCTTTAACCCCCACAATGGTTACAGATTCAATTTACAGTAAGTGACGCTGTGGAGAGTACCTTTTTAGGCAAATAACAAATTTGAGAAGGGTAGGAAAAAGCGAATACATTGTTATCAGTAATAAGAAATTTGATTAATTGGCAATAAATCCATTCAAATGCTGGCCGACTGGCTTGGTAGACCCAAGTAAACTTGGCTATGACAGATCATGTCAGTTGATGAACACAGATTACTAGAAACCTTCATTTTATTTAATAAGACCACCACCTATTAGTGGTCATGACAGTAATTTAGATATGACTCAAATACGTGATGACGCATAGTTCTTCTCCAAAGACTAATATCTAGCTAGCTGCATGCTGAACGGATAGGTTACATTTACGCATCTGAAAATCCACAAGTTCACTCATGTTAAAGTGTGCAGTTGCTTTTTAAATTATGACAAAGCTCAATGTGTGCATCAGATTTTACATTGAAATTAGCTGATCTGACTGCTCTTCCATAGGTGAGTTTTACAACCAGCTAATTATACAATGTACATTTCTCAAAACAATTAAGGGAACACCAAGTCAATTCAACTTCAGGGATATCGACCTGTCCAGTTGAGAAGCATAAGCAATTGTGAATCAATGTCACCTGTTTTGGTACAAATAAAAGTGAAAACAGCAAGACAACCGCCAAAATGGGAATGGTTTTGCAGGTGGTGGCCAGATTCATTTGCTTTCTCCTTATCCTTCCCAACTCTGCAAGTTGCTAGTGTCCTTGTCATTACTGGTAGCACAAGGCAGTACCCGCAGCCCATTCAGGTTGCAACAAGTACTCCAGCTACTCCTGGACGGCAAATCCATATGTGCTGTCACATGTAGTCTCCCAGTACATTCTGAAGAGCATGGAAGAGATACCAGGAGAAGGGCTGTTACACAAGGAGACCTGGACAGGGCTGTAGAAGGGCGTCAACCCAGCTGAAGAACCAGTATTTTCTCCTTTGTGTGAAGAGGAACAGAAGGAGCACTGTCAGAGCCTCTACTATGCTGCTTGGAACATTAACAATCATGACCAGTTTGGTGTCAGTGATGGTCTGGGGAGGCATCTCCTTGGAGGGTCGCAGATCTCCATGTGCAAGCCAACAGACTGCTGATAGGTACCGGGATGAAATCCTAAGACTAGGGCGGGGCAATTGGACGACTACGTCAACTCTCAACAATGGACATCAGCCATCATCGATGGCAATGACGTGACAATGTCAAAAATGATGCTTTGTTGAACTTAACTTGTGCTGCCTTATCTGGCGGCGCATAAGCACGCAGCGAGCTGACTAAAATGACAAATAGCCTAATCTGTCATCTGAACCCTCTTGAAAAAAGTTGTTCTTCCATTGAATAAATGCCAATTTAATGGATAAAAAAATACTATTAAATCTTCTATAGATGTTTGGACATGTCCTTTCGACTATGTGTAAAACCAGACATCTCCCAGCCCTATCTCAGACACATCAGACCTTACACTGGTGCAGTGGGCCCTGGGTTCCTCATGGTGCAGGATAGTACCCAGCCGCATGTGGCTAGTGTGTGTAAGCAGTTCTTAGATGACGAAGGCAGAATTGACTGTCCCTCAAATTCCCTAGATCTGAAGAACCTCCGGGACATTATGTATCAGTGCATTCGAAGCCGCCAGGTAGCACCACACACTGTCCACGATCTCACTGATGCCCTGATCCAGGTTTGGGAGGAGATCCCCTAGTTCACAGCCCACGGTCTCGTCAGGAGCATGTCCAGGCATTGTAGGGAGTGCATACAGGCACGTGGGGGCGATAAACACTGCAGAGCCGTGATGAATGAACAGCCTGTGATATAAATTATTTACTTTGATTTTGTTTGAATACAGCCCTCAACTGGTTGATGATTTTAGTTTACATTGATCGTTGTTCTCATTTTCTCCATCAATCTTTACATGATGTACAGTAAAGATGTTGATCTTTGATGTTTCATTCATCAAGATCCGATGTGTGATTTGAGTTCCCTTAAAATTTGAGCAGTGTATTTGACAAACCCTCAAAACAATGAAGTTGTAAACCCCAGCAGGTGAATTAAATGATCTTCGACATGCATTAACAGATAGATAAGAAAAAAAAGCTGAGATTGAAATGAGGGGGTTGCTTGGGAACCACTGCAATATGGGTTCTTAATATAATCTCAGTCACCTACATGGGGTCAGACTTAACTCACATTGGCTTTCTCCACAGATTCACCACGCTTCATCCCTTTTTTCTGAGCTGCCTGGAAGTCCTTCTCCTGCTCCTCCTGTTGATGTGGCACCACACATTTCAACACTGACCTCAGCTTGGTGGATCGAAAACCAGTTATCAGAAAGCAGACTGGTCCTGTATCCAGAGTGGAAGACTCACCCATTGTTGTTTTTCTTGGTCTCTGCTCTCAGCTTCCTGCTGCTGCTGGTACTTCCTGTTCAACAAATTAGTCTTTAAAGGGTGATGCAGGCTTCTGAGTAAGGCAGCCTGGTTTGCTTTTTCAGCTCAACAAAAACTCCAACTAACCAACCAACGTTTGACTCACTTCTGCTGGTCGATCGCTGAGGCCCTCTCCTTGTCTCTCTTCTCTCTCAGAGAAGCTTCATTGGCCTCTCTGTCCTTCCGGTCTTTCTCCAGCTTCTGGCGCTCCTCGTCTGCCTTGCAGCGCTCCTCTTGACGCCGCTTCTCCTCATCTTTCTGAGACAGACAGGACCATGGGCACTAGGTTAGGGTACTATGAACACTCTAAGAAGGGGCATATGATACTGGTCAATGGAGAGCTGTGTTAACAAATAGCTAACCAGTGTGCGTGGCTCAGCGAGTACCTCTAGTGGGGGAAAGATGTTGAGCGCACTCACCTCAGCCTGTGCCCAGAAGTTGTCTTTATTTGTGCGTTTGATTTCAGACATGGCGTTGGTCTTCTGATACACTGAGCCCTGTCATAACAACACTCAAATGTTAGCCAACAACTAATATCTTATAGGAGTATGTACTTCTTAACAAATATGGTAAAATAATAAACACATACAATTTAAATTTAAATAAATTAATAATTACATCCTTTTGTAGTATTATTGAAAATGTATCATTTTGACAATATAATCAACTATTTTGTTATGTCTACACCAATAGCTTGTCTTCCATTTAAAATTTTTTGTCTGAATTCCTTCCCCATTTCTCCCCTCCCAAATGTCTTGTCCAATTCCCCTCTAACCCTGCCTTGTCGCAGCTCCGCAAATCCTTTGACAGAGCGGGGTGGTAAGGGGCACTCACATGGTTCCTCAAACCACGTCACAGAGCAGGCCGATTCTATTTACACTGCTCATCCAACACGGAAGCCTTTAGTCAGATTGTAATAATCTGACGCACACTCAGCTTGTTGTTTCCAAAAATAGTTTCTTTGCATTTTTATTTACCTGATTTCAAATTATAATTGCAATGTCTTCTGTCCTTCTCCAGCTGACATTCTGAGGGAAATGTTTGGAACTAGGCTTGTGAACAATTAACATTGACACTTTTTTCCCCTGCCCTCACAATTTGTCATGTTCAATTCCCCTTATGACCATGTCAATAGCAACCCTTCAGCAGGTGTTGGAGGGTTGAAGATCGATCAAGCTGTCCAATCACATCACACTACTCCTTCAGCAGAGAAACCTTCAGTTGGTAGGTTTACACATTCATCAACTATACAACCATGACTCAATTCACACGTGCCCGACCTACAGTACATACAAGAAGTTGCTTGAAGTGACACGACAAGGTACCTGCATCCGATTGCACCACGATGCAGTTGAGCTGCGAGGCAGAGATTTAGACCACTGCACCACTCTGAGGCCAAGTTCTAACTTTTATAAGAAATTGGAATTGTTGGGTTCTGCATGGCAATTCGCTGCATTGCAGGACAGTCCACATCATGATATTCAGTGGTTCGAGCCTGAATATGGGTTCTCTGACTTTCCCCGGACATCCTGCACGAAGCAGCACAAATTGGCATAGCACTGCCCGGGATTTTGGTTAGACAAACCAGGTTATCTATCCTGCCACGTCGCTTTCCAGCGACTTCTTGTCTGCAGACCGGGCACCTTTTAAATTAAATTGCAGAAGTATAGTCGGTGAACGTAATCATCCCTTGCATGATCTGACTACAGGCTTCTGTGTTGGATGAACAGTGTGAAAAGAATCAGCAACATGTGTTTGGATGAACCATGTATGCGCCCCTCACCATGCCACAGATCTGTCCAAGGAGTTGCAGAGCTGCCGACAAGGCAGGATTAGAGGGAATTGGGAGGGGAAGAAAAAGAATTGTAATTGTTAAAATAGAAAAGCCTAACTGAACAAGAAAACAATGTGTTACATTATGTCATTTAATCCATAGAAGAAAACAATCTGACAATGTGCATCAACATATAGTGAGACTATTGTGAGATAATTATGCTGCAACCAGGATCAGAGTCTGGGTCACAATGATGCAGGTGCCCGGCTACAGACCACTTAGGTGCCCATGAGTTTGCCAGCAAAAGCTGTCAGTCTAGAATGACATGGAAATATCCATAATGTAGGTTTCAGGTTAAGTGGACAAAACGCATGGAGATGAAATTCTTGTGGCATTTTATTAATCTCTAATTGCACCAAAAGAAATACAAAAAGTAAAACATGAAAAATATTTAAGGTTACTAAATATCACCCATGTCACATTCTTAGTTTCAAAATGAAATCACAATACATATTGCATCAGAACCTACATTTACGGAAGTTATTTAAAGAGGAACCTGGCAATACTCAAGTCTCTACACCAACCCGACACTAATCCCTAACTGACACAGCATGTTGCTTTACTATGCTGAGTTTGCAAGCTTTGAACTTCCTGGTTTCTCCAACTCTAGCAATGGCCAACCATCGTGAGCCTCATCTAAGCCACTGGATTCTACTGTAGAGGCGTCCTTGTCCACAACCAGCTTTGCTCACACTTACAATCTCATCAGCAGCCTTTAGCAATGCAACTAAACAAAATGTCCACACATGAGCCACGAGCCTGTACAACCAGCCTATAAATAACACCTGTAAAGACTTTCCTGAAAAAACCAAGTGAATGAGTAACGAAACATTCTTTTAATTTCTGGAAGGATATCATGCTCCATTACATACCACAGGTCCCTGCGGACCAGCATCTCTGAACTTGTTTGACTCTTTGTGGAAGCTGTAGTTCGCCCCCGAGGCCTTGGCGACCTTTTGCATGATAGCGTCAGGTTCCACATCCTCTTCTGCACGTGCGTTAATCGTGACATGAGCACCCTGGAACGAGAGTCAACATGAGTTACAAATATCATGAACACGCATTCCGTTTAATGCCAGGGAAAAGCTGTCCGAAGGGTCATTTGATATCAGACAGAGGCGCCACCCATAGGGTTTATTGACATTAAGTCAGCGCAGCCGCCTTCAAGATAACAGTCCAGTTCAAGTGCTGATTCAGAAACTACAACCATTAATTCAACCCATTTAACTAGAAATTCAATCTCAACGGGAGCTTAACATTGTACATAGGCATTGTACTTTGAGTAACAAATTCCTCTATATTCTACACTCCACTAAGTTTGCACCCTTATACAGACTAACACTTCAACATCCTGGTTATCATTGGGGAAACAGAATGCTATAGTTGGAAAAGCATTACGTACCTGAGAATTTCATTCAAAATGGGGGAGTGTAATTTTCTACCATCTTTGAGGAAAATTGTGCATGATTTGGTAATTATAATTATTATTAACATTATTATTATTAGTCTCAGCAGCATAATGCTCAACAGAACAGCTCATACCATAGGTCATCAAACTCTAGTCTACTGTTCAACTGGATCGTTTGCTAGTTTTACAATAGATGAAGTTGCAAACATTCCCCTAAATTCATTGAGTCTACATTCGATTCAAAATTGGTCAGGTTTGGGTATATGTAGCATTGTGTAACAAACTAAATTTTTGTTATTTTGTACATTTCCCTGCTTTTGAGAGGTGCTGGTTACTTGACCTGTATTCTTCCAGCCATTACACTAAGCTAGCAATATGATAATGGCTCTCATCTAACAGTCCACGCAGAGATGAACAGTACTGGCCAAAGTCTTAGAACACACTAAAAGCTATTTATCTGGGCTGTATGTATGTATTTGCTTGTAAACAGTATGTAACTTTAGAATACGTACAACTAAACCTTTATACCGTTACATGTATTAAGACATTTACTAAACTGGGAAGTCGAAGACAGGACATGCACTTATGTACAGTAATGTAGTATTGTTCATTAGATCTCAAACATCTCATGTTTGAACCGCTCATCCAACATGGGATCCTATAATCAGCTCACAGACTGGATGATTACGTTCACCAACTTCACTTCCTTGATTGAATTTACAGGTGGCAGATCTCCACACAAGGAGTTGCTGGAGAGCGACACGGCACGACAGATAATCTGATTTATCTAACCAAAATCCCGGGCAGTGCTATACCAATTTGTGCTGCCTCGTGCAAGAGCTCCAGGGTAGATGTCAGAGAACCCAGAGTCAGGCTTGAACCACTGACTATCACAACGTAGACTGTCCTGCAATGCAGTGACTTAGTCTAATATGGACCCTAAGTTAGGGCTTTTCTAACTGAAATTATTTCACACCAATGACATCTTACCTATATTATCATATGGCAAGAGTGTTAAATGGTGGTTCAGCCTACTGTGACAAACATAAAATTACTTTATTTAATTTGTGTACACAAAAACAGCACATACTGCAGTGCCATTGGTTGCGATTCGGGAGGTCAGCATCAGCGGCAAAGTTAAAAAATATTTTTACTTTGTGTGCAGCAGCTGTTCTCTGCACATTGATGTGCGTTTATGTGCCTAGGGTAGAGCCCTGCTAGTTTGGGAGCAAAAATGTTTAACGCTGGTCATGGACAAGTTTGGGTCAATTTGGGTCCTGATGCAACAAAGCATTTCATAACATCATCATGGTTGATTTTGGTATTGGTTGGCCCCCCATAATGTCTCCCCTGGCAAATTGTCATGTCCAATTCCACTTACAGCCTTTTCTACTCCTGTCTACTCCTTTCTTGCAAGTGTAATAACCACATACAATTAATATCCTATTGCAAGTGTAATCAAATAAAAATGTCCAATGGTTCATTATTAGTGAACATACAAGTTAAACCGAACTAAGTTGATGTCCACCACCTACGTTGGTGTAGTGAAGTCACGGCATTGTAGCACAACTTACGTCAGGACAGTCAGTGGTTCGAGCCTGACTATTAGGTTCTCTAACTTTCCCAGGACCTCCAGCACGAGGCAGCGCTGCTCTGGATTTGGGATAGATAAGGTGAATTATCTACCTTACAACTTCGCTCTCATGCGACTTCTTGTGTGCAGATCAGGCGCCTGTCAATTCAATGACAGAACAATAGTTGGTGAGTGTAATCATCCTGTGCATGATCTAACTAAAGGCTACAGTGTTGAATGAGCAGTGTGAAATGGATCAGCCGGTTCAGCGACATGTGGTTTGATGAACCATGTGAGCACCCCTCATCATCCCGTATCTGTCCAAGGAGTTGCAGACAAACCCGGGTCAGTGGGAATTAGACAACTCCAATTGGGAGGGGAGGAAAATTGGGAAAAAAATGTCCAGACCAGGGGTCTCAAACCAGTTTCACAGAGGGCCTAGTGTATGCTGGTTTTTAGTCTTTCCGTTCAATTAGAGCCTAATTAAGATGTAGACTGCCAGGTGAAGAAAGATCCTAACCAATTAGTGACCTAATCAATCAGTCAGGTACAAGGTAAAAGTGAAAACCTGCATACACTAGGCACTATGTGGAACCGGTTGAGACCCCTGGTCTTAACTTTGCCAAATTAAATTACCTTGAGAAAATTAGCCATGGCGCTGACATGATTGGCACATATTCCTTTCCTGGCATCTTTTACACCTTCTCCAGTCTGAAACACAAAAACCCATCAGCATTATTCAACTTCACAACTTTAAGACACAATGTATCACTTTCAGAAGTAGAATACTCACCCAGTTTATAAGAACATATTTGCATAGCCCAGAATTAGGGTCCTGGACACGACAGAAAGCATACATGATTTTCCCACTGTTCAGTTCCTCCACCAGTTCCTCCAGTCCACCATCTAAAACATTGACAGTTGTAACGTTGTAAAATTTTAAGAAAGTATGGCATGTCATCTACATTACTATTTAAAGACAAAATGACAACACCCTTTTAGGCATTTTCAACATGTTTTTTGTATGTTGAAAATGTTTTTTGTAAGGCACTAATGCACATTTACTGTACTATCTTTGCTTGTTCAAGAAATTTGTTGTCTACTGCTAGTTGGATAATTCCAGTTTTAATTGAACGAAATCATGATCTATATTTTTTCTAAACCACCACTTTAATTGAACGAAACAGTTATGTAAAGTGGTGCTTTAAATAAAACATTGATCATGATAGTGAAAACTGTATGCAGAAAGATGTTAACAGAAAATCAGGTGGAAGGTTGGGGCATTGTATGCAAATAGCTAGTGGATGAAGACAAATCAAAACACGTGCATATGGTCCGTGCGAACACTGAAATTTCAATAGGCTGCGGAGGTGTACCCGTTATAGAATATTCACATAAGCTGTATATGTGCTGGACACAAATTAATGTAGGTCTCAAACGCTAGTTAAGGCATGATATCAAAGAGAGGTCTTGCTAGCACTTATTGAATAACTAAATAGCGTGGTAATGTATTAATGAACGAATGGATTCAAACTTCAAATTCAATCGCTGCTATACATGTATTAACTTGGAAGTCTCATCTGAGTGCCAATTTCCCCTTTGCACAATACTTTTTTGGAGGTCCCAGGATGCGTTCAGTGCAGTGTTGAATTGTTTTTGGTACTAATACAAAATAAGTTCTGTTCTGTTCATGGAATGTTTGGACCACCCACTCTAAGCTGATTGGTTGCGCTTCAGGAGGTCAGCATCTTCTGAAACCCAAGTTGACATTTTCAGTACTCTTCAGTATTTTAGGTGTAGTTGTTTAGTAAAGCGCAACTGCGTGCTTCATTGAAAGATGTCTACAGGGAAATGCTGTTCTTGCATGTTTAATTTCAATTCCCATTTGGTTGTTAAAATAAAAGTGCATAGTCAAAGACAGAAAGAAGGTTAATATATCTTCACAACACTACAAGTGAAATGAATAGTGGTATTTGGATCCTGTATACAAGCATACTCACCTCCCTTCTCTGCCAATCTGATATCATTAGTGTTCCCCTCATAGGTGAACAATGCCCTGTAAATGGTTAAATTAAATGTTAAATGGTAACACATTAAATTTGCAAATGGATTTGTATCATAATAAACAAACACTGTCCACATTACATGTCAGATAAAAGCTTTAGCCACTGATATTGCTTATACTAAAGCAATCTGACATTCACTGCAAAACAGCATCACTTTGGAGAAGACTAAAGACAGTGCCAGCAGTAGTGCAATTATGACATTCTATGGTGAGAAGAGACTAAAATCACTTGTTCAGTCCCCATTCAGCAATGGGAAGAAATAGGCTGACACATAATGTATGCAAAGCCTCTGGGTCTGATTAAGCTCTTGAGAACAACTGTAAGTTAATTATTTCAGCTCATTTTTGATTTAAAACACTGCCACCAACAGGTTTAATGTTAATTAACTAACTTAGAGACATGAAGCAAAGTATTTTTTAATTCAAACTAACTACTGTATACGAGCAGGAACTGAAGAAAGTCAATAAATAGATGTAAAAATCTAACTAAATAAAATAGACAAATAATAATAATAAAATAATGAACTATTGTAGTTCCATTATTTCAGGTCCTGCTGTTAGTAGGCAGGTAGGGTAGCTAGTCATGTTAGTAGTAGGCAGGTAGAGTAGCTAGTCATGTTA
>JACXGM010010284.1:6983-26574 GCA_016801145.1 Umbra pygmaea | reverse complement strand
CATCAGGTCATGAAAGGTAAGGGTCTTCCATCAGGTCATGAAAGGTAAGGGTCTTCCATCAGGTCATGAAAGGTAAGGGTCTTGCATCAGGTCATGAAAGGTAAGGGTCTTCCATCAGGACCCCTTCCATTCACAGTAAGCAGTGTAGAACACAACTTCTTAATACAAAATGAAATGACATAAAAAGCTACTGCATACCAGTACATTAATGTATATTCATTCACATCATTATATTATGCACCTCGTTTAGGCATGTTCATTCTCAAATATTCTGATTCCCACAACTGAATAACAATAATTAATTAAAATCAGTGCTAATACCAATTAGCATTAGGCAACTAATTCCAAGTGAATATAGCTGCTCTACTGCAATGTTACAGCACCCCCAGCTGCTTTCATCACTCCCTTTTATAGTGGACTATTCTACTAATGGACGATTAACAGCTTCAGAACATGTGTAGATCTGATTCCATCTGCCTTAGACAAACACAATCTTGCATGCGGGTTAGCTAATTTTTGGGACATTTAAGACAATGAAGATGTATAATTTTTCACTCTACTGGATTTCTGGAAAAAAATAATAGCTGTATTTTGTCTTATTTCATGTTTCCTAGCAGGGCTGTTTTTCCTTTTTGCGCTAGTGAGAGTATATGAATCATTGATGACAATCCATTACTTCCTCCTAGCTCTTATTTCCTTTCATGGATTTTGATGCAGTGAATCATTTATTCTCTGCTTGAACCACAATCTAATTATTAAGCGCAATAGAAGCCTCCACAGAATGTTGACGTACTGTTGATCTTGGGTGAAGGCCGTTATCAATTAAACCTGTCAGACTCCGTTTTACCATGTCATAGTCTAGGTTCAGCAGCATTTATCTGAAACTGTAGTCCTGTTAAGTTTTTACAATTTTTAAACAAATAGTTTATACAGCTAGACTTAGATGTTAGAGAACCATTGTCAGATACTTAATTCCAGGGGGAGATTTTCTCGAATTTTCTCGAGAAATCGCCCAGCCCTACCCCCAGGGCATCCCAATAGGAATTCCAGGAATCAATTGCGGAGATACTGTAGGTGTTCAATCCTAGGCTGCCTACTGGTGACATTGGCAGGATATTATGGTGTTAACCTTTGAGCTGTAGTTGTTGAACAGTATTCTCCAATAGGTACTCTTCTTGTGCTGGTGGAACAGGGCAGAATGGTACATTTGAGTTTGTGTGGTTTGAAAGGGAACTTAAGGCTAAGTCTATAACTCTAGGTACAAGGAACCATACAGTGTCAAGCCATGAAGTTATGATGAAAAGAATCTGAATCAGTCAGGTTAGAGTTCTCACAGTCTTCCAGGTTGGCTCATCAAGGCCAATAAGGCCATTCAAGGAACCAGGGTAATAGACTTGAAATTCTGTGGTAAATACCAGCCCTAAAAAAAACTAAAGCAGTCGTTTTAAATGATTTTCTGTGATTGGGTGAAGGGAACTATTTGAGGTGTATTCAGTGAGCACTACATTTGTTGTGTTTTGAGATGATCCAGACACAGGGCTGATTTAAGACATTGAAATTAGTGTTATGGTTGTCAAAGGGCCTGGAGTTCAGAACCCGTAGTTTATGGATTAGTTGTAGACAGCTCTAATGTTATGTGTTCTGTTCAAAAATTCAAAGTGTAAAGAAAATTATGCCTTTTTGCATCGCTTTGACTCGGCTGACAAAAACACAATTAGTATTGTCAATGACGTACCCATGCTTTTGCAGCTGTGTAAAATGTGTTCAGAATGTGTGATTGTTGATGAAATAATTCACAGGATCTAGCTCTTTGTCTTTCACAGAACACTCACAATGTCTGTTGTCAGTGTCGCGCCTGTAGTGAAGTTAGAGACAGCCATTCAATTGTTTTTCTCAATGCCTCATCCATACAGCACGAAAGAGAGGGAGATGTAGCTTTCGGCTTATAAAGGGCAAAACAATTCAATATTAAATTAATAAAAAAATCTGTGTTAGTACAACATTTGATTTAAAAAAATCTATGAATAGCAAAAATTTAATTTTTACAGTAGTACCGTACATTTATCATTTGTCTCTTCATAAATATGACTTATTTCATTATTTATTAAAGGTACAGTATACAGTATTTCACATGACATTTTCATTATTTTGACCGTTTGACAATAATCACAGAGAACAAGCAATCGGTGTATCTGGATGTTCCCTCCCACAATTGATTGCATTTCTGCTTCCCAGTTGCTAGAAAAAAGCTTTTAACAGGGCTATTTGAGTGGTCCTTTCTTTGTCTGTTATTTTTAATTCTGAGTTTGAGCCAGTAGGATAACACTCTACTTTTGGTTTACTTATGAAGCTATGCAGGGTCAGGCCTGGCTGGTCCCTGGCTGGTAGACCAATTGCTACTAGATGTGGTGTTTGAGGGCCAGTAGGGGGCACTCCCTTTAATCTAAATATTATTCCAAATGCCCCAGGGCAGGGAAGGGGATATATGCCCTATGTAGGATCTTTCAAATAAGTGGATGTCCTGACAATGTGGTCACTAAAGATCCCATAATACTACAGTATATGTAAGAGTAGAGGTGTTAACCCTGGTGTACTGTACTTCATACCATCCTGGCAACCTAATCATCCCCAGCTTTCAAATTGGTACTGGGCTGCATGGGATACAGTAGCAGAAAAGCCAGACTAATGAACCTTGCCATATCCTCTCCAGCAACTTTTTGTAAGCAGTTTGTTTGCTTGTGTGTTCAATCCCAGAAGCATCCAGTAGTGTGTAATTTTTCCGCAAATGTACTGACTAAAGGCTTTCATGAACAACGAGCATTGTGATAAGAATCGGACGGCTTGGTGACATGGTTGAAGAAACCATGTAAGCGCCCTTGACCATCACAGAATTGTTCTCATAGGTATATTAGGCAATTCAAGACACTGATTTTGCTTTCACTTGTTTTTATTATTACTATTTTATCACATTTTAAGAGCAATAGAGTTAATGAGTATCATCAGTGTTGTGAATAGGGGCTTTAAAGATTATCAGTGCTTATTTAGAGCATGTAAATGAGTATATTATATTAACTTGTAGCCATATTTGAAGTTCTCTTGCTAATTATGCATCATTGGACTATGGGTGAATCCCATTTCTCTGTCTTAGCCCTTCCCCTTACCCCTTCCCCTTAGTTTTGCGCGTTCATGTGAGAGTAAGGGCTATCCCAATTCTCATTTTGATCTAGGGGTAGGGCTAAGGGGAAGGGGTGAATACCCCTTAAAACCAAGCATTTTCAAAAGCTTACTTGAAACCAAGGGGTACCCAGAATACACTGCGCAACCGGCAACAATGGCAGCCAGATCATCAAGAGAGTCCAATAAATGTATTTTCTGCTTAAATATTTGACTTAAAAATTACGACAGACTTGTTTTGTGCTCTACACAGTCCTGTGGATATATAGTTGCAACCATGTTCTTAATTGAAACGTTTTTTAAAATCGCTAGTTTCGTTACATTGCAGATGTGAACAACATTCCCGCATTTCAATGACTAGCCTTGAATGGACATCATGCATTTCTACAGTTTTAACTAAACTACATTAGCAGCGGATTTCGTTTGATATCTTTAAGTTTGTGATCAACACTTGTCGCCTCTGGTGATGTATCAACCAGCTAGCGACGATGTATGATAATGTAACTGTAACCAAGTGGTGTCTCATTTCATAGGGGTATGTTTTCATCCCTATCCCTTACCACTAGGTTTCGAGGGACAAGGGCTAGGGTTAAGACGAAGACGAAGGGGTAGGGGAAGGGGTAAGACAGAGAAATGGGATTCACCCTATATATATAACTATATTTAAAAAATTCCATTTGCTTTTTTTAATGAAAATGTGATGCAATAGATTTATGTGTATTTTAATATCCTAGTTTCAAATTTACAAATAAACATTTGTGACATTTCAAAACAAATCAGTGACCAATATAGCCACCCTACTTCAATATAGCCACCCTTCTGACAGCCTTCCATTCATGGAGTCTGTCAGTTTCTTGATCTGTTGATGATCAACTTTTTGTGCAGCATCAACCACAGCCTCCCAGACACTGTTCAGAGGGGTTTACTGTTTTCCTTTGACTTAAATCAATCGTTTAAGAAGGGACCACAAGTTCTCAATTGGATTTAGTTCAGGTGAAGAAAGGGGCCATGTCATTATTCTTTAATCGTTAAGGCCTTTACTGGCTAGCCACGCAGTGGAGTACTTCGATGCATGCGATGGAGCGTTGTCCTGCATAAAAATCATGATCGTCTTGAAAGATGCAGAATTTCCTGTACCACTCCTTGAAGAATGTGTCTTCTAAAAACTGGCAGTAGGTTTGGGAGTTGAGTTTGTGTCCATCTTTAACCCGAAATGGTCCAACTAGCTCACCTTTAATAATGCGAGCCCATACCAGTTCCCCACCTCCACTTTGCTGGCATCTGAGTCATAGTGGAAATCTGTGCCCGTTACTGATCCAGCCACAGGCCCATCCATCTGGTCCATCAAGAGTCACTCTCACCTAATTAGTCCATAAAACCTTTGAAAAATCTGTCTTAAGATATTTCTTCGCCCAGCCTTGACGTTTCAACTTATGTGTCTTGTTGAGTGGTGGTCGGGTTTCAGCCTTCCTTACCATGGCCATGTCTCTGAGCACTGAACACGTTAGGTAGCAGTTCTGGAATATGACAGCACTGGAGGATAATGGGTTCCTGGTAACTTCACATTTGAGTCTTCTCAAATTTTTGGCAGTTAATTTGCGTCTTTTTTCTCAACACGTTTCTTGCGACCCTGTTGACTATTTGCAACCCTGTTGACTATTTGCAACAAAACGTTTAATGGTTCTTTGATCACGCCCCAATATCTTAGCAATTTCAAGAGTGCTGCATCCCTCTAAAATTTTTTTTTAAAAATGTTTTACTTTTCTGAGTCAGTAACATCTCTTTGGTCCGTTTTGCCGGAGGAACAGAAGCTACCTAATAAATATGCACACCTTGATATAGGGTGTTGATATGCTTGGGGTCACACACTCCCTCATTACACAAATACACATCACCTGATATGCTTAAGTCCAATAAGCATTTCAGTTTATACAGCTTGGAGTTGGAACATATGCATAATAATGATGTTATTATCAAAATACAGATTTGCCTAATAAATGTGTGCACAGTGTATTTTAGTTTTTTTGTATGAATGGATACATGAATATAAAACATTGAACAGGGATGCAACCACAAACTCCCCCTGAATTAAAATTGCATTATGTTTCCATAATAATAGTTGTTTTATTGTAGGCAACATAGCGGCCTATATTCCAATGCTGGTTTTCTTCAAAGGCTAAGCAGGGTCGGGCCTGGTTTGTCCCTGGATGTGAGACCAATGTTAGTTTTCCAATAAAGCGCACATAGCGCTGCCTGGGATTTGGGATAGATAAGCCAAATCATCGACCCTGCGATGTCTCCAGCGACTCCTTGTGTCCAGATCGGGCACCTATAAATTTCATCACGGAAGTATAGTTGGTGAGCGTAATCATCCCATATAAGTGCATATAAGGGAATTAAACCAACAAACATTAACTGTCGAATTTCTCCATTTGTAACCGCACTGACCGGTCCGCTTCATCGCAGACGATAATAACTATTTTTTTCCTCCGATATAGACCGGTACAGTATGTTCTCCAGTGGACTGAGTATAGATTAGAACATTACCGTACCGTGATATGTGCGTATGGTACGGTATGGTCCTGTAATGGAAAAGGGACTCAATGCTGTTGGAAGTAGTGTTGGAGGACCAGTAGGAGCCACTCTTCCCTCTTATCTAAAGATCTTTCCCAATGCCTCAGGGCAGTGATGGGGAGCTCTTCCCTGCATAAGGTGCTGTCTTTTGGATGGGATGTTAAATGAGTGTCCTGTCTGTGGTCACTAAAGAGCCCACTGCACTCTTATTATAAGAGTAGGGGTGTTAACTCCGGTGTTCTGGACCAATTTCCAATCTGGCCCTCATTCCATCATGACACCCTAATCATCCCCAGCTTTCCATTGGCTCATTCATCCCCTCTCCTCCCCCCTCGTCTCCCCAGACTGTTGTTGCAAATGAGAATAATTTCTCAGTCAACTTGCCTGATAAGAAAAGGTACACTAAACTAATATCTGTTCAGATGTTAAATTAAATCCTCTGCGAAGAGTTGACATTTTTATTGAAGCAATATCCAACATTTTCAATTGAGATAACCAAAACTGAAGTTCGATGGGACTTAAACATTTCCACATTATGTTCACAAGGGAGAAGAAATGGCACAAGCAAGAATTGAAAGTAGTCAGCAGATTAAAATGAAACCAATTAAAAATATATATTCTCTGTTCTTTAGGTAGAAGAAATGTTCAGGTAGGCTAGTCCTGCGTGTTGCTAATGGAATATATTTTCAATAGTTTAGGAGCATGTCTTAATGCTATCTCTCCTTCATCTGGCCAAGTCTAATGGAAATAAAATATTTTTTAAATAATGCCAAGATTCTGAGTTGATAAGATCACAGCAGGCATCTGTGAGAGTGCGAGAAGGAAATGTGGATGCAGAACTTCGGCCCTGGCATGGTTGACACACATCTAGACAAATTGTACATTCTCAGTGTCAGCAGCAGATGTACATGCTCTGTTTGGCCTTTCAGATTTACATTTATTGGGTCAATAGCCAATGTCCCTTCTTAAGAGCTATTCGATCTCATTTCTTTTTTTATATAATTTGTTGAGTAGATTTAGGTTCTGTAAATGTTAGTAATTTAAATGCAACCATGTTGCAGATGTATTCAGATGTTTACTATAAATAGAAATCAACCCTAGGCAATAGTTTTAATAAAAATAATTTTTTTTAAAAACATTCCTTCACTTAAAACTCTATACCCTATCTTACACCCAGCGCAATTTACTTTTTACACAAACGCATGTATCATTCCTATCTTGCACCCGATGCATATCGGACTTTTCCCTCCACAGACGCGCGTCTGTAAATTAGGGAATGAACTTGCATTTTTTGGGCTTTTCAGCGAAAAGAAGTGGCGTGTTCCGGCGCTAACGTTCCCTGGTGCTATCTTGCAGTTCCCGAAAACAATTCCGCCACTGACCAGGAAAAACTTGGTTTAAAGTCAGTGGCGTGTTATTCATATGCTATTTTAAGGGTGCATGCTTAACCATAATGTAGCGTGTGCACAACGCGCATACACTTCGCTCCTCTCATCTACACAAATGCAGCAGTTCTTTATTATTGCAATACACAATTAGAAGGAAAAATATTACCACACAAGGGAAGTTATTCTGGTGTCTGAAAATGTGAAAAAATAGGTATATATCTAGTGTACACATTTACTCAAATTATTCTGAATGAATTATTTGCACTGATATACATCAACCTCAAGGGAACCCATTCAATCAACATAAACAAGTCTTTTGCAATGCTAACAGTAAAATCACCCATGTCTTTGCGAAGTACTCAAGACTCATTTATGGCAACTTTGCCATGAGCAATGGATGGGTGTCTTTGAAGGGGACAACAGCTATCTGTTAAAGACATGGTTAATGATGACACATTTTATGATGCCAGCAAGTGCGCGAAATGCTGTGTAATCGAAAACACACACAAACTCGCAGTGTAGCCTAATTGAACGAACATTTGGCACACTGAAAATGCGCGTCAGGTGTTTGGATAGATCAGGTACACTACTCAAGTCGCAGCATTCTTTGTGGCTTGTGTTTTACGCAACATTTCCATGATTCATGGATGTGTTGATGACATTAATTAGGAAATATTAGAGGACTTCAGGAGACGTGATGTTGAAATGCATGTGCCGTTGCAACTTAACCCAAATGCCCAGAAATACAGAACGGGAGAGGAAAGCTTATTTGACAGAAGAGTAATCTCGGTCTAATGTTAGACAACATTGCAAAAATATTACCATGCATTCATAACCTCGTGATTTAGTGAGAGTGAGTTCAAAACATCGGAATGTAGGCTATATCTTGTGACATTTATTTTTTTACATTTTGTAAAAAGAAAAATCAATAGCAATCCGCCGTTATAATAGCAATCCGCCATGGAACAAGCACGCCTGCTCTTAAAGGGAATGTGAGATGACGCTCTGATTGGTTTATTGCACGTTACGCCCAAACCACACCTATGACTAATGAAGCTACTTTAGACCTATCCATTTTAGATTTGCGTCAGGCGCAAGATTCATTTATCCCGCCGGTAAAATAGCAACAGCGCCCGGGACCCTCCCACAATGTCACTTGTGTTTCACGTTTGATTCTTGCATTTGAGATCGTTAAAATAAGGCCCTGTAAGTGAAACCAGTACTCTGCAAAGTCTTAGGAGTGGCATGAAGTCACCCAACATCAATTGGGTAGACTGGTGGAGAGCATGCCTTGACGCAGGAAAGATGTGATTGAAAATCTGGGTTATTCCAACAAATTTAGATTTCTGGAGGGCATGGCGTAGTGGTGGGCTAAGTTGCTGCATTGCAGAACAGTCTTATGTCATGGTAGTCAGTGGTTCATGCCTGACTATGGGTTCTCTGACTTTCACCGTACCTCCTACACAAGGCAGCACAAATTGCCATAGTGCTGCCTGGGACTTGGGTTAGATTATTCAGATTATCTATCCTGACACGTCCCTTCCAGTGACTCCTTGTGTCCAGATTGGGCACCTGGAAATTAAATCGCGGAAGTATAGTTGGTGAATTAAATCATTTTGTGCATTCTCTGACTCAAGGTGTCCCGTGTTGATGAGTAGTGCGATAAGAATCGCCGGCTGGGTGACATGGTTGGATGAACCATATATGCACCCCTTGTCATCCCGCAGATCTGTCCAAGGAGTTGCAGAGCTGCTGACAAGGCATTGGAATTGGAAAGAGAGGAAAACGGGGGACATTTTTAAAATACATATAAAAAATTAACTCTTTTTAGATTTACATATTCGTATTGTGTTTTTTAAAAATGAATATTTATTTATTTTCATTGCATTATTCAACGTCTGACAACACTGCATTCTTTTTTGTTAGTTTGACCAGTTTCTGCAAATAAATGCTCTGAATGACGATATTTTTATTTGTAATTTTGGAGAAATGTTCGGAAGAGGATTAGGGCTCAGAGTTCTGAGATTAAAGTCAGAAGTACCTGTAAGGAACCAACCTCAGTGAGTTTCCTTTTTTAATTTGCCTCTCAGTCATGCATGCAGGAAAACACTGAAAATGTCAGAGTTAACCCTTTAGACCCCTATAGAATTCTAGAATGCGGCTGTAGAATACTGAGAATTCTAAAAATTAATCAAGATTTTTTTCACACATCTCAAAGAAACAGACATAGCACAAAAACTCCAAATAATTTACAATTATAAATTTGTTTTGTTTTAAAGATCACAGAGATTGCAAAGAGCACAGTGCACTCCTGCATGCATGACCGAGAGGCAGAGTGAAGTGAAACTCACTGAGGTTGTTCCTTGCAGGTACTTCTGAGAAACTTTATTCCCAGAATTATGATTTTATTCTCAGAATCATCACTTTAATCTGAGAATTATGACTTTAATCTGAGAACTCAAATAAAATGTTCACATGTGGGCATAATCCTCTTCCGTAGAAATGCCAGTAGTTTATGGAATAAAACAATCACACCTATCAATATGAAAATCAGACTGATGATATTTCAGTGGTTTCTTGATTTCTTCCAGCGCTTTATTTTTTGGTGTGACTGCCCTTTGCCTTAACAACTGCATAAATTCTCTTAGGTACACTGCCGTGCAGTTTTATAGTAAAATAATCTGGTAGACTTTTCCAAGCATCTTGCCATATCTCTACAGATCTCAGCTGTCTCGGTTGCTTCTGTCTGTTCAGGTAATCCCAGACAGCCTTGATGAAGATCAGTGCTCTGTGGAGGCCATACCATCTGTTGCAGAACTCCTTGTTTTTCTTTTCACTAAAGATAGCCCTTTATGACATTGGCTGCGTGTCGGGGTTCATTGTCCTGCTGTAGAATGAATTTGTGATGATACTGTGTGATGGATCTATGGTACCTAAGACATTTGCACAGTACTGTATATGCTATAATGCTATAACACCATGTAGTTAGCAACCTTTTACAAGTACAAAAAAAACGTAACATTTTATATAGAGGGAGCACCTTACATGTTGCATAGAGGGAGCACAGATTATTAAATGCACATAACATTAACAGCCTTTAAAATATGTAGTCCTGCTGTGTTTTTATATGGTCCATTGTTGAGATGTTCCCTCTTCATCTCCAGGCTCTGTGGTGACCGTATCTGGCAGGGCCACCTTTACCAGTAACAAATCTATGGAAATCGAGGTGTTTGTGGATGCTGATCCTCTGATCGAGGCTGAGAAGCAGAAGTATCGAGCCGTCACAGCTTTCTTTACCTACATCTCCCTGGACAAGCAGGGCAAGCCTCTACCCATTCCTGCTTTGAAGGTAGGAACTCGAGAAATGTCTTTCTTAGAAAAGGGAATTGACCCCACTGCTTGATACCTATAATACATATATTCAAATTCAGCTCTAGGACATATTTTCTCTAGTAAACCATCTGTCTTTTTGTAGTACAGTTGTCTTCCTGTCGGGGAACCCCAGACATTTCACATTTTTCTGAACCAGCTCATTTGATTATTTTGTCAAAGGGTTGATGATTAGTTCACATGATGTGGAGTTAGAAGATGGTATAGGGTCTCAGAGGAGAGTTAAGGTGCCCTCTACATGATTTTGGTACATTACTAATCTCTGAGGGCATGCATGCCGCTACTCTATGTCATTTTTCTTTCGTGCCATTTAACTGAATGTCTTGGCCAGGGATTTAACATTTTTAAATGGGTAGCAACTTTAGATTTGAGTTTGTGTTCTGCATTTCCAAAAAGTCTAATTTACATCAAGCATTGATACATTATTTTGGTGTCTGTTTATGTGGAACTGAAGTGTTGCATAATTGGTCAGATGCTTCGTTAAGCTGTGGGTCCATATGTGTTAAAGGTAGATTTAGCCATATGACGTTGATGCACAAAGTAAACAGCAAAGTGGGTCAATTTAAGAGCGTTGATGCGCAACACTCAACTCTGTTGTTTTGGTCTTGTGGCTGCCACAATATAACCGAGGGAAGCAAACCTGGGCACATGGACAGATGGTCTGTGTGTGAGATCGTAAATCTGTCTCAGTGCATCTTCTTTCTCCCTTCTATTCTCTAAAATGCTACCGCAACTCAGGAGTATATATGCATGTTGGTCCTATTTAATGTCTTTGAAAATAGACTGGAATGTAAATGTGCTAGATGAAAGTGAAGTTTGGAATTGAGTAAATGTAGCGTTCTGGGTGGCCCATGTCTTTGATAACTGTAGGTAAAACAGAGCTTATCCTGATCAGTGATCCCGCATGCACGCACGCACACACCCACCCCCCTATCCCCTGCTTTCCTTTCTGTCTTGCATTTACCACAAAGCCAAGGGGATTATAAAACCATCAGTATAAACTATGAGGAGAACACCAGCTGGCTTCCACATCCCTGGCCTGGACGGTAGATAACCACATCATAGAGCTGTGGATCTCCTTCATTATCATGTAAGCACCAATCTTTATTTCAGAAACAGAAAACACTCTCCAGCTTTAGTGTTGCTGCATAGATTACTCAGACAGGTTGTAATTCCAGATGCCAATCAGCATCTAGGTTTCCATTTCTGACAGTTTTTCAGACCAATCAGAAGATGTTTGTGAGAGACACTGAATAGGGGTGTTGTAAATGTATTATAATTACTGGTGCACTTTTAAAGAACCTGCTCCTCTTTGTACGAATGTGTTCCCATAAACAGAAAGCCACATGGTGCTGCCAGCACTCTGCTGCTGAGTCATCACAATCAGGGCAAAACAATTACAAACAGAACATTGTATATTACAGAGACCCAGTGTTTGAATTGATTATAATAAATGAGAATAAATTACAATGAATATTAGTCAATCAAAACAAACAAGGGAGATAATATTAATGAGGATGAGAGGGGCTAGGAGGGCTTTTCATGGTTTCCCTATAATGAGATCCACTTCATCTTTAAACCATTTATTAATACCAAAGCTTTCACACGTATAATTACAACCCCCATATCACATGGAATATAACATGGTGTTATTATATTTACTAACCAGATTTTTTTCATAGCTTTTGCAATCATAACGACAGTGTGTGCATAGTTAAGGCACTAGACCATGTGCAATTTAAGTAGAAAGGGTGGAGTCAACTAATTGCAGACATAACATCTCATCACGCTGTTGAAATGGCTCTATAAAAAGAATATGAAAATTGTATAATCAAATGTCAACGTCAATTTCTATAATTGCACTGTTCATGTTGTGACCGGTTACACACGCTCCAATACTATAAATAGTCTATCGACAGGCTACCCGTCTTCTACATTTTCACTCCAGGTGCTTTTTTGCTCTCCCAAGTGAAAAATGTCCTCTATTTTTAGCGTTTCCCTTTTTAGCTCAGCAGAAAAGGGGAACGGGTTGGGGGGAGAGCAGAGGGGATAGTCTGATTGGCTGCCAGCGTCACTGGATAGGCAGATACCGGATGAAAGGGAGGAAATATTCCTCAGCATCATCCTTGAAGTAACCTTTACAACAAGACACATTAAGAAAATACTGAGTAGTGAAATGAATCTGCCTGTGTATCCCTGATGCCCGTCCTCATGGCAAGAATAGGAGACAATCTTTATAAGGCTATGTTCTCTGTACTGAGGAGAAGTTGAATAGATACTGTTCAAACTTATTTTACAAACACTATAATGGTACATTCTAGTTAATGAGACAGAAACAGAGGGAGGGTCCTTGTAGAGAATGGGGAGCAGTGGAGGATGGGTGGGGCCTGCGAGAATGGCAAAACATGTTTGAAACCTATTTGGAAAACCTAAAGTATTTATGAAATACACTTATTGTGAAATGTTATGGAAATGGGCCAAGGACAGTTCTTCCATTCTAGGGAGTAGCAGTTAACATTGAACAGAAAGAACATACAGTACGTGATGATGTCATACAGAAAAATGTGACGACTTGTTAATCCTACTGTTAGAAATGTGTAGGAATGAGTCGAAGCAGTAAGTACAGTTGTGTAGATGAGTTAATATGTTATTAGTCACTAGTTATTATGGAAAAAGTACTAGTGTAAGTGAAGTGGTTCATGGATGGAGCAGGAGGAGGGCAGAAACAACAATATACATTTAATTTGAACAGGAACAAATAATTATAAGATTACTACCAAACATTCATTAGACAAAAAAATAGACAAAAAAATCCATCTCATAGGTGGTGTTCCTTGCTCAAAAATCCAAATCCCCCTTAGATAATGCTTCATCCATTTTGTATGTTATGTCACTGGAGAGTGAGGAAGACACAACGCAGGTAGCATGGTTAACCCTGTAGGGATTTTATTAATAACTGGGCACCAACAAATACTCATCTTAATGTTGTCGACAACAGAAAATGCTCCTGGCGTCCACCCGCTGCCCAGGGAGTTGTATATCCTCTTAGTGTCTGGCACACGCTTAATCTTCTCCATCTGTATAGTGGGAGAAGAGAACACATAAAATACAACAACCCACCCTTTAGTCCTACACATGCTTCCCTAAGTAACCACTTGTCTCATCAATGTACAAGGTACAAGTGTGTAGACGTCATCAGGGTGATCAGGTGCGTCAGTTTAGTTCCTTTTTAACCTGTATTCCTTGGATTATTACGCTCCCTTCTTTCCCTGCCTTCTGAGTGCTTCACTTGCAGTGCACTGTCCATGGTCGTGAGGATTCTGTGTCATTGGGCTAGCACTGATGCGTCGGCCATGCCATACCCCCCACCCCAAGCACGCAGCCTGTGCACAGGAGCCCTGCGCAGCTCTCCGGATGGCCTCCCAGAGAGAATGGGAACAAGATAACCCATCTGCGTTGCCGTGGAGAGTCCCAACCCTGTGTATGACAGTGTAGAAGTCCTGCAACTTCAGGAACCATCTGGTGATATGAGCATTGGTGTCTTTGGCGTGGGCCATTCACTGCAGGGGTGCGTGGTCTGTCACCAGTGTGAACTGTCATTCCTGCAGATAGTACTGCAGTTCATGTAGGGCCCACTTGTTGGCCAGCACTTCCTTCTCCTCTGCTGCATCTCGCATTTCAGCATGTCTTAGCTTTTAGCTTAGATACACCACCGGGTGTTCTATCCCGTCCCACTCCTGGGACAACACTGCCCCAGGCCTGTGTCCGAGGAGTCCGTCTGAAGAATAAAAGGCTGACAAAAGTTAGGCATCCACAGAACTGGGTAGGATGACAAGTGGTCCCTCAATTTCCCGAAGGCAGTCTCCATCTCAGGGGTCCACGTTACCTTCGCTGGTTGGTTAGGGGTACAGCTACAACAGAGAAATGAGGGACAAAACACAGATAGTAACTGGCTAAAATTAAAAAGGCACATACCTGAGATTTTGGATTTTGGGGGGAAGTAAATCGGTGCACCGCTTCTACATTTTCCATCTGGGGCTTGAAGAGGCTCCACCCAATTCGATACCCCAGGTATTTGGCTTCGGACAGGCCTAGATGGCATTTCCTTGGGTTAGCGGTGAGTCCGGCATGACGCAACGCCCCTAGAACTTTGCGGAGACTGTCTGAGTGGTCCTCCCAGTACTCTGCATGAACATCGTCCAGATACGCTGTGGAGTATATCCGGTGGGGTCTTAGAACCTCGTCCATTAGACGTTGGAAGGGGCCCCGTGCAGTCCAAAAGGCGTGCTGAACGCGGTCTTCTCACATGCAGCAGGGTCCAGGGGCACCTGCCAGTACCCCTTTGTAAGGTCCAACGTGGATATATATTTAGCTCCTCCCAGCCATTCAATCACTTTGTCTACTTGTGGCATGGGTTAGCTATCGAACTTAAGAGACCGGATTAAGTTGGCAAAAGTAATTACAAAACTGGAGGGTCCTGTCCGGTTTTGGCACCATGACGATTGGTTTTAGAACAAGGTCTATGCGACTACTCCACAATATCCATGGCACACATTTATTCCACTTCAATTTCCTCCCTCCGGGCTTCCATTATGCAATATGGCCTTTGGCGAATAACACCCCGGGTTCCGTGGTAATTTGATGTTTTGTGTCTGGCCTGGGTGGGCAGAGAACACATTGGAATGTTGGGCCTCCAACCTGTTTAGTTCTTGTTGTTGCTCCGGTGTCAAATCGTCACCTAATTCGACCTCCACTGTCTCAGTATTGGCCAGGGCGCATACACGTGGTGCTGCTTCTACCCAGTGTTTCAAGAGCTTGATATGGTAAACACTTAATCAACATTTCTGTAAAAGTGCCGGTTTTAGCCAGCCGGCTAATTTTCAACCGCAGTCCCTGGACAGATTATTAAAACAATAAAAATATTAATACAGACAAGCAAGCACATGTACACCAACATAGGACAGACAATAACACAACAAGCAACAAAATACATAAAAAATAGTGTTTACACATCTCTTGGACTACTGACAACATATAAAATAGCAATACACAAATTAAGTGTTATGTTCACAAGTTTGGTTAGCCTTTAACCATGTCACGTGTATAGTGAAGTTGTGATAGGTGGCACAGTTGTGTGTGTCTGCTGGCAGTGTGTTCCAGGCATGGGACACTCAAATAGAGAAAGCTGATTTACTAAAGGTGCTTTTCCTTGATAAAACTATGCAGTCACCTCTTGTGGCAGACCTTGTGGATCTGCTGCCATGGATTTGTTTTTTCTGTTTAACAAAAGTACTAAGTGGAGGGGAAGCCAGACTATTTAGGATCTTGTAGACAAGACATATGTCAGTGCATTGCACAAGATTTTCCCAAATCAGGAGCTTATGTTTTCTGAGGATGTAACTATGATGATGGCTATTTGGCTTCCTATCAAACACTTTAAGAGCCTGTTTGTAAGCAGACTGAGTGGGTTTTAGGGTTGTACTGCAAGCTTGAGCCCAACTAGTCGAGCAATATGTTAAATGAGGGAGTATCATGGATTGAAAGTATAGTTTTGCTACATCTATAGTTAAACAATGTCGTATAAATCTAAAATTAACTAGATTGAATTTGGTTATTTGGGTTACGAAAAACATTTGGTTTTGAAAAACACCTGATTTTTAAAAGAGAGCTCAGAGTCAAGTATGATTCCAAAATACTTAAAATCGGAAACCACCGGGAGCTTCTACCCCAACACATTCCTCCTGCCTATGTCCGGGCTGCTTCACTCAATAGTTGACATGGCTGATCCTATTTACGACTTCATAAGGCCCTTTCCAGGTGGCAAGACCCTAACGGGTGGCCATGGGTACTAACACTAGCACACAATTTCCAGGCTGGAACATCCAGACTTTGGTCATATGTGCGCTTTAGGTGCCATTGTGCTTCTTGCATATGCTGGCGTATAAGGGCGTATCACTGCCGTATGTCTTATTATGGTGCTGTGCGGAGAGGGCTTTTCTTCCCATGTCTCCCTCGCCACGTCCAGGAGACTGTGGGGCATTTGCCCATACGATAGCTTGAATGGGTTGAACCTCGTGAAAGCCTGCAGTATCTCCCTGACTGCGAAGAGCAAATATGGCAACATTAGGTCCCAATTTTTTTCCTTCCACTGTGGTCACCCTGCACAGCATACGCTTTAAGGATTGATTGAAGCATTCGACCAACCCATCCATTTGAGGATGGTACACAGACATTTTAAGATATCACACCTGCAGTAGGCGGTACAGCTCCTGCATTAAACGGGAAACGAAGCATGTTCCGTGGTTGGTGAGAATGTCCTTTGTTATACCCACTCCGCTTTTCAATTGGAACAGTTCTTTCACCACTGCTTTTGATGTAGCTTTGCGCAGTGGAACTGCCTCTGGAAATCTAGTAGCGTAGTCTACCATGACCACAATCCATTCGTGACCCCGCCCTGACCGGGGAACTATGTGCCAGTTCCATAATATCAAGCACCTTAATGCAAGGGGCCACCAACAGGTCTGTCTCTGTTCTACACCTCAGGGTGTGGTAATACAGAAATCCTTTGCAGACCAGGAAGTAGGAAGTTGGAAATCTGTTCTGGGTGCGTCGTTGACCATCGATTGTTAAGACCTGGCCCTAGCAATGTTTCAGGCGGTCATCCTTAAGCTGGTCCCTTCGGAACAACCCCCTTGGGCCCACCTGCTGAGATAAATCACACTTCTGATTAGTGGAAGGAGGGGCCTCACCTTTTTGGCCAACAGTACTGGGTACGGACAAGCTATTAAGGATTAAGCAGGCTGCTAACCAAGCTTTTGGTGCAGTAAGTTGGGTGGGTGCCAGCCACCTATCCACCAGGCGCTGGATTTGCGCATACTGGGCCCAGGAGGGTACCCAGTGTGTACACTCACCTTAAGGATTATTAGGAACACCATACTAATACTGTGTTTGACCCCCTTTCGCCTTCAGAACTGCCTTAATTCTATGTGGCATTGATTCAACAAGGTGCTGAAAGCATTCTTTAGAAATGTTGGCCCATATTGATAGGATATCATCTTGCAGTTGATGGAGATTTGTAGGATGCACATCCAGGGCACGAAGTTCCCATTCCACCACATCCCGAAGATGCTCTATTGGGTTGAGATCTGGTGACTGTGGGGGCCATTTTAGTACAGCAAACTCATTGTCATGTTCAAGAAACCAATTTGAAATGATTCGAGCTTTGTGACATGGTGCATTATCCTGCTGGAAGTAGCCATCAGAGGATGGGTACATGGTGGCCATAAAGGGATGGACATGGTCAGAAACAATGCTCAGGTAGGCCGTGGCTTTTAAACGATGCCCAATTGGCACTAAGAGGCCTAAAGTGTGCCAAGAAAACATCCCCCAAACCATTACACCACCACCACCAGCCTGCACAGTGGTAACAAGGCATGATGGATCCATGTTCTCATTCTGTTTACGCCAAATTCTGACTCTACCATTTGAATGTCTTAACAGAAATCGAGACTCATCAGACCAGGCAATATTTTTCCAGTCTTTAACTGTCCAATTTTGGTGTGCTCTTGCAAATTGTAGCCTCTTTTTCCTATTTGTAGTGGAGATGAGATGTACCCGGTGGGGTCTTCTGCTGTTGTAGCCCATCCGCCTCAAGGTTGTGCGTCTTGTGGCTTAACAAATGCTTTGCTGCATACCTTGGTTGTAACGAGTGGTTATTTCAGTCAAAGTTGCCCTTCTATCAGCTTGAAGCAGTCTGCCCATTCTCCTCTGACCTCTAGCATCAACAAGGCATTTTCGCCCACAGGACTGCAGCATACTGAATGTTTTTCCCTTTTCACACCATTCTTTGTAAACCCTAGAAATGGTTGTGCATGAAAATCCCAGTAACTGACCAGATTGTGAAATACTCAGACAGGCCCGTCTGGCACCAACAACCATGCCACGCTCAAAATTGCTTAAATCACTTTTCTTTCCCATTCTGACATTCAGTTTGGAGTTCAGGAGATTGTCTTGATCAGGACCACACCCCTAAATGAATTAAAGCAACCGCCATGTGATTGGTTGAGTAGATCATTGCATTAAGGAGAAATTGAACGGGTGTTCCTAATAATCCTTTAGGTGAGTGTATATTGCATTCAATCGAAGTTGACATGCTGCGGTTAACGGAGAAAGTCCCATCCTTCCTAGAATATTTTCCTTTAGGTGTGGATAGTGATGTGCCTCTGCAGCCAGAAGGGTTAGATAGGCTTGTTGGGCGTCTTCAGTAAGATATGGCCTAGGGATGCTCATATTGACCGTTTAACCGTTAACCGAAAGTAAAACATTTGACCGGTTAATACTATCAGTTAAACGGTTAAGAAGTTTTTAAATTTTTTTACGTATATATAGCGTATATTAGTTAAATCACGTGGCGCGTTAACACACGCAACCAGAGCCTGGCGCTTCGTTTTGAAAGGTGGGGAGAATATACCTAATGAGGAGCGAAATATACCGGCTGTCTGTTTTGCATCTACAACGTGTTCTTCATTTAAAATGACAAGCCTTGAACATTTATGTTGACTGTGATATTAACTTGCGCTTTCATTTTTTCATGTACAGAAACGTAACGCTATCGTATTGGGAAGCATATATTATTTTATCGTCTATAATTTATCATGCTCCTGATGCATTATAGCCGACGAAATAAGGTTACCTTAAAAACAACACACAGTGATTGACAACAAGCATTTTATTTTCGGAGAGGACCGTAATGGTAATTTCAATGAAATGGGAGCGCTCGGCAGTTATTTTATAGTTAGTAACATAACGCATAGCAAGCGTTATCAACATTTTGTTTTGTGTTAATGAAATATAGCCCTTATTTGCGATAGGCCTCCTGTAAGCAATAACCTTGTTCCAGATTGTCACCGAGTGTTTTCATTCTATAATTTGACAACTCGGTAAACACTGCATCAAGGCTACTTTCCTTTGATTATTGAAAGCAGAAAGTGAAAACGTCTGCGACGAATTCTCTGCGACAATATTTTGGTTGGTGTGGACATTACGTGTGTGAAAATGAAAGTGAA
>JACXGM010010283.1:0-26550 GCA_016801145.1 Umbra pygmaea | reverse complement strand
GGCTCTACTGCTGTGCAGCTCTTGCTTCATTATTCTCTCTTTATTTCTTTCAGTTTTTAGCTGTGTTTCCAGCAGAGCGGAATGGCACACAAAGATGGCCCGGTGGTACGCACACTTGGACATTGGCATTTTCACATTAACTAACACACACGCGCACATAGGCATACACACGCACATGCGAGAACACACACGCATCAGCTAGGATGGAGGATGGAACACAGTGGTTTGGCTGTCAAAGCCATAGTGGTACAAATTTTGGCTTACAAGGAAAAGGGTAAGTGATTAGTACATAAGTGGGCAGGGACGGAAAACATTTTATTTTTTTCTTGTAAGGGTCTCAATGAAAACAATTTGGACGAGCAAATTTTAAATGCCGGGCCCAGTCTACATAAATAGATGGTACAGTTACATTCTTGAGCTAAGCATTACTCTGTGTCAATGTTATTGCCAGTGTGGTACAGGAGCTGTATACTGTATGTTCAGTAAATGTGCAATAAATAGTTAGCAAATGACTTGAAAACCACATCAAGCTAAATGTTTTACAGTACATTCAAATTGATTGTACTGCCCCATTGACAAAAACCAGCTGGAGAGAAGTTGTCAGTTACAAAAATGTTCCTTACTTTATCTGTGAACACAAAAAAATGTAAGCCTTACAATACCGAATAAGAACTAAATACAAAGGTCTATGCCACATAGTAAAACAGGAGGGGTAGAGAGTAGGAACAATTATGTCCAGAGTTCTAGTGGTCTGTTCCTTTTAGGACAATAAAATTCTAGAAAAAAATCAAATTAACTTCCAGCTTTTTAAATCTCAATGCAGATTATTAAAAAAACATTTAAATATCCATTACTTTTAGATAACAATAAGGTACAGTATTTTTATGGTTTATCATAAACTAAATGAAAAAAATTTAAACCATGCTATTTTTCTCAAACTAAAAAAAACTATTTTTAAGCTAAAATGTTGCACAATTTGATACAGATGTACAATATAAAAATAAATTCTGCACTCTTGTGTTGATACTCTCCACATTCATTGCAGATAGTTATTGGAAAACATTCTGACAGTCAGTTGCAAAAAGTACAAAATAAAAGTAATTGAGAAGTTTATTAATTTTGGGAAATCCTCACTTAAAACCAACATGACCAGCTAATGGGAGTTCATAACTAACTAGTTACCATAATTAATACTTTTTCTGTCTTTATGACAATATCATAGATCACTGGTTAGTTATACCAACACCAGATCATTCCATGGTCATTTTGACTTTAATTAGGAGCTTCCTAAAACTTGTGAACCCAAATTTGATCACATTTCATATTTGCTTCATCTAATATTTAAAATTAATTCAAAAGGGTTTGGATAGTTCAAGAAAACATCAGAAAAGATGCATATTGAAATAAAAATCAGTTTTTCTGTCAATTGCGGTTGAGGTGCTGTTCCTCCTTTAATGTAAAATCCATAGACAGGGCCGTTGGCTGCCATCTGCTCTCTGTCAAGGTCCTACATGACATCAAAGGAACAATGTGTGCTGGCAAGGCCATTACTAACCCCTCCCATCCTAGTCACCCACTGTTCCAATAGTTCTCCTCTGGAAGGAGGAGGCGCAGGTGGGCAGTACAGGTCAATAATGACAAAAAGATTCCTGCCACCTGAACAGTTTACTTTCCCATTGATGTGACCCGTAGTAATTGTTCCCTGTGAGAATAAGAAGATCAACACATCCAGACACCTACAAACTGTTAAAAATGCCTTCTACGATTCTTAGGTGATATTTAAAACTATTTAAGCCTCTAGGTTCTAAAGAATGTGAATTTAGGCGCCCTAGAGGTAAAACAGGTCCCCTCTCAGGACTTTATTTCCCTAAAGTGTCTAGGTTTGTATTTTCTCTCTGTTTCATAAAGATGACAAGTTTCCACGTAATTGGAGAGGTGTTTGACACATTTCACATCAGTCTTCGTTCAGAAATGTGGGCTCGCAGTTCATATACACAAAGGGCTTCGGTTGTTTCCGGATACATTCGATAATGTTCTGGTCATAATATTGTAATTTTCACAAAATAAGATGGATTTTACCTAAAAAAACTATGCTTTATGTCTTCACTGGGACTCTTTGATGACGAAAAATAATTATTTTTGTTTGCTTATTTGTGTTATTACCTCAGTTAGTTTTGCTATTGCTAAGTAGCTGCTAGCAAGCCAATGGCTTTGTTTCCTTGGCACATACCTAACTTTATGACTTGTAATGTTATTTTCGATATAGCTATTTTAAAACAGAGACATTTGCTAAATTCCTGAGTGTCTAAGCTTTCTGAAGATATGAGACAAGGATATATAACCTAAAAATTACAATTGTGGAACGTGATTCTAGTCCACCTTAATTTTCTTTGAGGTAAAATAACAAACAGCTTTGTTTACAAGGGACATAAGCTCACATTATGATGTGTAATGTTATGGTCGATATAGCTAATAGCTTGTAAAACAGAGACATTTGCTAAATTCATGAGTTTTTAAGCTTTCTGAAGATATGAGACGTGTTAACTAAAAATTGCAGTTGTGAGCAGTGATTGTAATCCAACTTCTATTTTATTTGAGGCACATTTGTACAAGACACGTAGCTCACATTATGAGGTGAAATGTTTTTTTATAGCTATTGTAAAACGGAGACATATATAACCTAAATATTGGACTTGTGAACTGTTATTCCAGTCCACTGATCCCTAAAATGTGTTTAAACACTTACCTTAAAATCTATGGTATGTTACTATATGGTAATTGGGTGAAAAAAAAAAAAGTATGACATATCCACTTTGATTGACTGTATGCATTGGCGTAGGAACCGGGGGAGACGGGTAATATTGGAAAATGCTGCATGTGTCCCACCCAAAAAAGTAGCCTATACCGCAGCGACAAAAACTGTACACTTTGAACTTTTATTTTGAAAGCGCGACAAAGAAGATATTTTTCCCATTTCATGCTGTTTTAATAATAACCATTCGCCAATTCACCATTCGCTTCATATTCCTCAATTTTCACCTATAGTCGGAGCATCTGATTGGTAGAGAGAAGTTAACATTACACTAGGAACATAAAAATACGTTACTGGTGCGCAACTTCATAAACTGTCATCGGTGCGCACCAGCTTTGATCTTGAATAAGACTCGACTTTGTATGAGGTATATTAGTCTCACTCAAGCGGTTGAAGTTAAGTTAATTTTTTAAAATTGAATTATGGATAAGAGGCTTATGACGTTTAAATCAACAATGGAATTTTGAATGGCAAGTGTGTTATGCTTTGCGAGAGGTGCTAACTAACGTTACTAGCTAGCCACATAGCTGGCAATCGATTTTTCTGTGTTAACCTTAGCAGGAGTAAAATGTTCTGTCATCTAATTTAAGCATAATGCCACCCCACAAAAAATAAAAACTATCATCAAAGGACATAACATTACTGAAGTTTTTTACAAAGAGTAACGTTAGTGTAAGTATACAACACATTTTACACAAGGACATGACGACATCATAACCTATCATTTACAAAGCCTAGATTTACATTCAAAAAATGATATAATGTGTCATCGGGAGAATGCTGGTACCATCAGGGAAGAGGCAGGTGAGGAAGGAGTGGCACATGAAGGAGTTACAGATTAAGTAACAGGTGGAGGGTGTGAGGTAAGGTCTTAAAGGAATTAATAATTAATATGTGAAAGTTTGTGCCTTTTATATATTTTCCACATACAGATAACACACTTAGGAACGCTGCCTCTTAAGTTTGACGTTACAAAGGCGCTGTCCCAAGGGAAGGTGCTGAATTAGTTGGCATCGATTGCTCAGGAATCAATTTTTCACTTCACACGAAGGTGCATTACGGCGTTAAGAAGGACAACACGTTCTATGTAAATGAAACATTCCTCAAATTATTCCAGTAACATTTATTTGAGCATAGTTTAAGTTATCAGTAAAATATAGACTATTAATTCAATTATCAAATTGTCAGATCAGAATTGATTGGCAATCAGCTGCAGTTACTTCTGTTTAATGTGGTATTGATTGCCATTGGTTAATGTTTACAATAAATCAACCTATCTACAATGAATAGAGAGAGAGATTTAGATAGAGAATATGTTGGGGAAGCAACGTAAAAAAAGGGCACCAAGCTTCTCTTGAAGTTTTGCTGGATGAGCTAAACTTGCACAAGCCTGGCAAGCACAGGTTTTTGCCGAATAAAACAATTGACGTGGACTAAACGGCTCCGCTGCCGGCGCCGTCTTTGATTCAATACAAGGATACGTTGGATGGCTGCCATAGTTGGTCGCTTACTGGACACCACCATGCTTACCCATTTATAGATCTTAGCCATTTAGAGCCAATTTGTTTGCCAAACTTTAATTATCAAATGTGATTGCTAATTTAAATGCTTTAATGACATTACAAAATAGCCTAGGCTAATTACCACAAATTAGTTCTGATACCAAATAAAGTCAATTTCATAAATAGGCCTGTATCCATTGCGAACATATTTTATTATTAGTCTTAAAATGTCCATAAAATCATTGGTGAGCCACAACATTGTCAACATACCATAGTTTGACTTGTACTGCGCTGCACTGATTTCTAAAGACTGCTGCACAGTGGTGGCGAATAGTGGCTTGAGCTCAAACAACGCTAAGAGAAAGCTTACGAATGGTCCAGACCAACCTTACGAAAGTGTGACTTACAGAAGATATACTTAGAGTACGAACGTGTCTGGAACCGTGCCATAAGGTAAAGAGAGGAATAGGTTAAGACTTACTTAGCGATAAGAACGTTTTGGGGAACCGGGCCTTAGTCATTTCAACTACAAATAATTAAGGACTCATAATAGTACTCATCTTACAAATTCAGCTGGGGAATGTAAACTTATGAGCAGGACTATACGTATACTGTATATAAATAGTATATGTACTATATATCAGCCGCGGTCGGTGGATCTTAATTGGGGAGGACGGGCTCGTATTACGCTCAGAACCGGAGTGAATGGAATGTGTGCAAATCAAAAAAACAATTGGTTTTGTTCGTTGCGCACCATTCCATTCACTCCGGTTCCGAGCGTAATACGAGCCCGTCCTCCCCAATTAAGATCCACCGACCGCGGCTGCTATATATATTTAATCATATCATTGTTTTAATAGCCCCAATGTATACTAAAGTAGAGAATGTCATTTCTTCATAGATCATATATTTGCTCTGTTAAAACAATTCCCAATGTTGCTACAATGTTCAGATTTTTTATAAAAAATATTTTTGTGGTTAATCATTCATTTCATGCAAGTGGTTCCCAGGGGAAGAAAACGGCAACTTGTTGGTCCTTGAAACTGGAAAATTCACAGAATTCACTGCTTTAGAACACCAAAACAATTGTTCTTTTAGATAATTTAGAACCTTAATCAACAGTAGAAATGTTTTATTTAGTAGAATAGGCATGAAGAGTACATTAATAGTACATTAAAAGTAAGCAGAGCCAACTTTTATTTTCTCAATGTTTTTTATTTTGCTTCTAGCACTGACATTGCCGATAGCTACTTCATGAAGGTGTACTTGTTACCAATGAGTTGATTGGTTGTCACACTTAGCTATTTCAATATACAGTATATTCATTAAGATACTTTCACATCCGGTAAAGGACATATAAATAAATGCAATAGTAATGCCTTATTTGTGGTCTTTTGGCAGTGTCATTTACATTCTTTGATTGATTTTTGCTCATCACACGATAATCCAGTGACTACAGTATAGAGACTCAATGTACAACAATTAAATGGCAGTTGTTATTATTCTGCCATATTGGGTGGCCTAAATAAAACCATGTGCTTAGAAAATCTTACCTCCAAACCTGTCATTATTTCTTTTGCAACAGATTTCTGCTAAATCTCAAATAACATTTGGTTATTTGAGAAACCTGTACTATGTTTTCTTGAGAATACACACAGGGACCAGAGTAAAGAAGGGTGTACTGACCGTTGAAGCTGGCGTTGCGTATGTACTTCAGGAGAGTCTTTCCGTCTGAGGTCTCCATGGTAGGACAGATGCCTGAGTGCTTTGGACAAAGGTCGCTCAGCATGTTGTGAAGGGCATGAGCCATTGCGTACACAGCGTCAATGACAAACTGGACTTTCCCCTCCTGCTCGTACTTGGAGTCTATCCCGATCCGCTCCTGGCCTGAGGTGATGAGATACGGGGTTGTGGTCAGAAAACGGATTGAATCACACACAATCAGTCACCTAGTTCATTGTGTGGCACGGCGTTGGTCACAGCCGCCCCACCCCCTGTTGCAGTGGAGTAAATCTTCTACCCAAGGGGAAGATGAGCAGACATGTGGATTTGCCCTGCACATCTTTCAAACTAAAGTAAGCCCACTATTGGCCCTATAGGTGCTGCGATGTCGATTACTTTTTGTCCCATTTTAGGCATGTTCAAGACCATGACGAGCACCTAGAGGTGTCTCCATTGCTAACAGCACTTTGTTCTATTCTAGTCTCTCCAAGGCTCTGCCCTTAACTACGGTACAGCTTTCCAATGTATTGGACATTGTGAACACTGGTGAAGAACACTGGTCACTTTGCATTTATTTATATTGTGTTTACCTAGCTTCTGTTTTTTAGAAGTGCACTGTGCTACCTGGATTGATATATACACTACTGTGTTACTGCCTAAGTAATGTAATACTAAAAAAAGGGAATTGCTATTCAGAAAATAAATGGTCTTTGTTGGAAACTTCATTTCCAAAGCTTGGAAGACACAACAAGGTATGTGGTACAAATGAAATGTTTTTCATTTGATTTTCTTTCAATTGTTTTCATTTCAGCGGGAATGCAAATGTGGATGTACATATACAGTATGTGGCCTCAATATGTGTGTGCCTGTATATATATCATTCTGTTTGGGTATTGCAGATACATTGTCTTATAAGCCCATGTGGGCTGAGTATCATGAAAAGATGTATGACTCTATAAATAAAAATATAGAGATCAATTAATAACACACCACTAGACTCCCATTTGTATTGTTGGTTTGTAAATGTGTAATATTTGCATATTTTTACTTGTGGACAGTCTCTTTACTGTTTAACGTTCGATGTTATATTTACTCAACACACCAGCCTTTTACAACACCTTAAACAATATATGCTTTAATGTGTATGGGACCAAAAAAACATTAAGACTTTGGAATGTTTAAGTCGTTTTCCTGTTAACGGTTGATATTTTCAGGGAATGTCTAATGCATGGCCTTAGGTTGGTGGAGTTATTCATTCACACACTGTTTTTAGGATTGGTTTCTTTGACTGAGGTATTTTGCACATTTCTAACGTGCTAATGTGAAAAAGTTCAATCATTAAATGCGGCATATGGGCGCTGAATATATTAATTTGAAAGACGCAGACAGTAATTAACAAGGATGCATTAACGGGAAGGCAGCTCGTAAAATCTGCAGTAGAAACAGATGAACTGTTGGGGATAGCTGCCAGGGTGCAAGGACATTAATGTGTGGTTTTCACATGTAAATACTGAATAAAGACTCCACGGTTCACATTGAGAGGCAAGCTGAATGCAACGTAGGTGACTGGCACTAGCTGACGGAGGTCAAAAGCAATGAATGTTGACATTTTCACCAGTTTCTCTCCTTTCAACATACATCTCAGCCCACACATAACCTTCTACGGTAGTTCTCCAGAGCAGTGCGTGGAGCAGTGAAGCATTGAGTACAACAAAATAAAAATATATACAGCTTAGATTGGCTTAGATGTGGGAAAAGCGAGAAAGAGACGCGACTCTTCGTCGAAAGAATAAGAAAATGTCTCCCTCAATATAGCTGAAGGACTTGCATGTGAATAAGAGACACTTGTGTCTCTTTGTACAATGCTTAAAAGCTTTGTTAATATTCTAAATGACATTTTTATCTGCTTTAGGGGGAGTGCAATGATCTGTAGCATGTGGCATGGAAAGAAATGTTGAAAGAAGTATATGATATAATAGCATTACACCAACAGATCCCTGTGACACCAACTGTTCTAGTAGCTTCTGTACTGTACCGGTGATAGAGTACAAGGCCCTTCAGTACATCATAGAAGCTTCATGCAAATTAGATCCTTGTCACAAGCATTGACACAGTGTCATTGTATCCCTTCACCATTAAATAGCTCATTATGCCTCACAGAAAGCAATGCTTCCACGCTATCAATGCTCCCACGTCCCAACATGCCTTATTGCAAACAGGGCTTACAATGAGATCAAGTCAGTTTGGGTAATACCGTTTTTGTTATCATCAATAGCGAGTTACTTTACCTACAGAGGTTTTCTCACTTCTAGGTAGCTGCTCTACTTCTCTCCAAATGCAATGCACATTTGCTTTACCCACAACTTTGATTAGGTATCACAGCTGAACACTGCTGTCATGATGCTTTTAACCAAGCATAACTTTCTTATCCCATTAGGACAAGCAATTTAAACTGATTGCATCCGGGGGGGGGCCTACAGCATTTGTCAAATGCATACCAGAGTTGACGCCACAGATGCATTGAAATGGCTGATGCACTTTGCAGCATTGGCCCTAAGTAAAAAGAATGCTTTGTCTTTTTATCGTAGTTGGATTTCTTTAAATAGTGTACGATTGCCTATGGCAATGCTGTCTCCCGCAAACAAACAAATGAACAAAACAAATGATGAACAAACAAATAGCTGTTGGCTACTGTTCCCCTACCTGTGCATTTCCTGCTGGTGTCCTCTCGTTTAGATGAGCTGAGGAGTCTGCAGTCAAAGTTTTCCTCCCAGAACTCAGCAAACCACACGTTCCTGCGATTGTTCTCCAGGGTGAGCGAGGTGAAGTATTCATCAAACCCTGGAGAATCGAAAATGAAAAGAGAGTTTCTTCAGTTCCGCACCAATTACCGAATGGACCCAACCTGGAGGAAATGAAGCAGGATTTGGCCTGTGTGGCTGAGCAGCAACTGTATCACAGAAGCAAAAGATAGATGCTCTTTATCATCATTTGACTAATGTGCATCCGGTGCATACATCCTTAACCACAGCTTCGGAATAGTCTCAAAAATTACATTATCACGACAAAAACAATCTGAAGGAATAACAAATAATTATGCACTGTTAATTTTTGCATTTTGCATCTATGTATGTGTGTGTGCGTGTGTGTGTGTGTGTGTGTGTGTGTGTGTGTGTACATCAGGTACTGTATGTAAGTGAGTTTGTGTGTGTATATTACTGTGCAAAAGTTTTAGGGACCCTAGATATTGTCTAGTTGTAATGATTCAGTTTTTGTGTTCTGCATTAGCGTGTTGGTAGAAATGAGCAATGTATGTATTACCAAACCTTCATTTTCCAGATAATGTAATGCTAGAGAGATTATTTATACTTTTGTTAAAGAAAGTAATGTTCTGTAACAGACTGAATTACCATTTAGCAATATCGGCCAGTGTGTGTGTGTGTGTGTGTACTGTAGGTGTGTGTGTGTGTGTGTGTGTGTGTGTCTACTTATATCTAGAGAATGTGAGAGTGAGAGATAGTACAAAAAATTGTGTAAAGAGTAAATATGTACTACAGTTTTAACTATTAACTTTCATGTATTACGCTTTCCAGTTGGTAAACAGCTCACCTGGACCTCAAGTGCATGTCTTTTATGATTCAGTGTTTTTAAATCACCTCACTGTTTAAGAATGAATGAATAAAGATTTAAATCAATAATAGTGAATATGAATAATTGATTAGACTTACATAACAGCGTTCCAGACTCCTAAACCGTTTTAGATAGTAAGAGAGAAACACCTCATCCACCACCAATGTATAACATTGGCAGGGTCATGCATGGCGACGGAGTTATGCCCGGATGCACACCACACATCAGGCAGAAAGTTGATACATTATGTAAGACAACTAAGAATAAAAGGGATGATTTGGTGGCTGAGATGTAAATGGGACTCGATTGGGACTTTAACCATAACATTGGTCTTAACACCCTTACTATTATGTTAAGTTTCATGGAATTCTTTTCTGTGACCAAAAACAAACCCTTCTGAACAAAGGCAATCTGAAAAGAAATGCATGCAGTCATTTCAATGGATACCTACGCACTAAGAAATGCATGCAGTCATTTCAATGGATACCTACGCACTAAGAAAGGACTTGGCTGGATAAATCAGCTCCAGCTGTTACAAACTGGTAGTCTACACAGGTTCCCTCGCTCACACAGTCAGATTTATCATCTGAATCAGGGAGATAATGACTAATCTGGGCTGAATGACTAGGCAGATTTTTCTTTTGAAACAGGACATCACTGATGCATGCTGGTTTAATAGACTTTTCTCGCCCCCTGGCTCTTACCAGACCATGTATTGTCTTGTCGAGACGGCTCTAATTAAAAAAGCTTTATGAAAACCCACACTTCACTTTCCACCCGGTTCCTAGATTGTAATGATGAGACGCTATTACGGCGGTGACACCGAGCAGAACTGAAGAATAAGTCAATGCTGACTGGTGAAAACGTTTTTTTTTTACTCTGCACAATACTACAGCATATGTGCTACTGTTTCCTACAACTGTGGATTACAAAGTGTGTAGTCAAAACATATTTTTTGTTTGCATGCGTGCCTGCGTCGGTACCTTTTATAGATGAGCGTTTGGGCAGAATTGTAAGCGCTCCTACTGCCACCTCCTCCAGCTGATGTATTGGGCTGCTCTTCGCCCCCCAACTGTCTGATCCAATCCACAGGAAATGGCCAACCTGATTGGCCCTCTTGGTGGCATTAAGAACTCCCCTGCAAGGGTAGCCATGTGTGAATTAGAAAGCAAAAGTGACACGTGCAATCCAACTTCCATTACGACGCAGAACAACAGCTTATGACGCCCATGTCAGCGCATTGTAGAGTTAGTGTACCATTTGTATTTACATCAATGTATATTTACACTGGGCATTTATTGGGCTGTAAATTGGTTGTTGGATGCAAGATGATGAGACAGGAATTCCTTATCTTTATCTCACTTCCTCATTGGATCCTATAAATCATAAGGCTATTAGAATGTCTTGTTCTTTCTATTTCTTTCTGTTGTGTTTGTCTGTACTGCCCGGGTCAGTCTATCCCTCAGTCTGGCTATTTCTTTTTTTATTATTATTTTCACTTCTTTTCTCCCCAATTGGTCATGTTCAATATTTTCCCACGAACCCTGCCAAGTCGGCAGCTCCGCAACCCCCTTGAACATGGTTCATCCAGTCACATGAAGCCGAGCCGGTCGATTCATTTCGCACTGTTCATCCAACACGGAAGCCTTTAGTCAAATCAGGTGTTATGATTGACAGTTACTAACTATACTTCCACAATTGAACGTACAGGCGCCCGATCTGCACACAAGGAGTTGCTGGAGTGCGACGTGGCAAGGTAGATAATCCAACTTTCTATCCCAAATCCCAGGCAGCGCCAATTTGCTAGAGATCCAGGCAAATAAGCTATAGTCAGGCTCGCTACCACTGACTAGTTTGTAGTTTGTCCTGCAAGGCAGCAACTTAGCCCACTACGCCACGCAAACCCCCCCAGTCTGGCTATTTCTTGTAGTGTTGAACAGTATATCCTATCCAGTCAAAAAGCTATATTCCCAGAGGCTTTGTAAATGAAACAATATTTACTGTTTTGTTGTGGTATTCCATATTCTCAGTTCAGCTCCCGGGGACATTTACACATCTTTTATATTGAGGTTTGTTTGGGTTTCCGACACTGAGTATACACACAGACTAAATGTTTCATTTGAAACCACAGATCACATTACATTTAAAAGGATAGAAAAAATGGAAAGATCATGCATGTCTAAAGGTCATGAATTTCTAGACATTTATGCATACAAGAACATCTTCCTCCTTCAACATCGCCAGACTGCCTGTGACAATTGACACAGAGCAGTGCCTCTCTAGTTTATTTGCCTTGGTTATAGACAGGCCTGCAATCTAGAGGCCACGCTCTGTCAGCATGGCTAAGACTCCCAAATATCCAGAAACCCACGCAAGCATGCACACACAAATGCAGCGTATCTGTCAGTGCCACCAACCTTCAGGGTTTCTGCTCTGAGATTGTTAAGATCTTGACTTGGCCTGTCATCAACGCCCCCAAAACAACACAGAAGCATTCAGAAGCTGTGAACTGCGATACGAACCGTATGTCTTCTTCACTGGCAAAGATGATGACTGCCCGGGAGCGGTGCGTTTCCAGCAGTTGTTGGATGGCTTTGTCGTAGTCCTCCACCCTGGGGTTGTGGGGAATTTTCAAAGACTGTGCAATGCAGATCCCACCTTTAATCCCGAGAAAGAAGTTGAGAGAGACAGAGATTGAGATGAAGGGAAAGAGTTGGATAAAGACAGAAGAACGACAGAGAAAAAAAGAGAGAGGGAAATAAAGGGAGGGAGATTATGAGTCTTCTGGGCTGCTTACTCTCACGTCCACAAGTACACACATGTACAGTACACCAACACACAACCCTCAGGTCAACACTGTGTCAATCTATTGTCATGGATATGAGGTCCAGGTGGATATGACATTCTTTCAAGCATCATGGCTCTGGAAAGGATGACCCAGATTGCAATTGTGGGATTTTTATGCTTGCTATATACTTTGCAAGATAGCTAGATGAGTGGGAGAATAAATAAATCACATACTCCCATTTATCCCATTTGCGTTGGATCTATAGTGGTCTGAGTGGTTCACAGTAAGTGGTCCCTCACTGGGAACGAACAACAGCGTAAAAGCAAGCGATTGAGAGAAGAATTTACAATAACACTTTTTACTTCTTAATTGTGGCTTACATTCCAAAAAAGAACTGGGCTGCTTGCAAACCCGACGGAAATCAGTTCAATATGGTAGATTATACTTGCCCCCCACCCCCCAACATTATTGCACATCCTAATGGTTGACGGATCCATGGGCCGTTTACACAAACAGGGTGATATTAATATTGACAAATGAATCATAGTTAGACAGGTCACTGCTAATGAGTTTGTAAAGGATGAAAGGTACTGATTGCTTCCTTGCATCGCTAAATAGCTATTAGATATTTGGCAAGCCAACCGTGACTGTCACCTCAGGAGGTATGGCCAAAACCTAGTTGGCAACTGTCCTTGAGGGAATATTGATTATGGCAATCATTTTAGCGTAATCTATGGTTGTCCAAATCTAAAATGAAGGGCCTTTAATCTGGCATTTGATCCTCTATAGCATTTAAGGTCATCTTAAAAAAAACAACATTAGACTTGACAGAGTTTGAAAGATTAGTCACCATCGGGTCACATTCAAGAGCTCATTATCTGAATAAATAAAATAATAATATTGTTAACAAATACCCTAATTGCATTTATTCCACTCGAGCAGCTGTGAGAGCACAGGCCGACGTAACCTTTTTGAGCAGTTGCTGTACTTACCTCGAGTAAGCAGGTGTTATTGTGCTCCTGAAGACACATCATAACGAGAAACACATGACAAGCAGCAGGCAGGCTTGGGTCAACACCCAAGCTTCTCTCAAAGCATGCTAATTAAAATGTCCCCTACTCCAGCACTCGGCACAGCGATAACCTTTCCTACATTGGACTGGTTTCCCTGAGTAGACAGAGAAATGGGTGGAATCCCCTAATTGGCCATTTCCTCAGGCTCATTACTTTGATATTGCAGCTTTTAGCTGGCAGAATGGAACACATCCTAGGCCCAGGTTTACAGGGCTGTATCTCAAGACAGCTCCGCCTGAAAAACTCTGTCCTCCTTCTACCTACCTATGTCTCACCTCCACTAAGTAGTCACTATTCCCAAAAGCACCAGTATCAAGAATAAAATAAAATTGCTCATTGCCTGGCAATACATCTCTACACAGACAGTGAGTGTGGCTGTAATCCTCCTTAAGTGGACAGAACACAAAAGCTAAGCTGCCTTCAGCAGTGGGTGAAATGCTTAGGGATTGGGCTCTCCGGTTAAAGTGAAGAGTAGTCGGGTGTTGTGGTCGATCGCTGGAGCAGGGCAACCAGAGGAAGCAGACAGGCAGAAGGTCTCCTAGGGACACAGCTAAAGCTCCATTTCAGAACAGAGATTTCATGATTCTTCAGGGCTTTAGGAGGGTTTATATCAATGCTACCAACGTGGTTACCTGTTTGGGAAACGGTGATATTGTAGAACAGCAAATTCTCAGAAATGTCAGCACCGTACTCCACTGATGTATGTACAGTATGTAGGTAGAGTATCTATGTATTTGTGTATGTACTGTGCATCCGGTAAGTATTCACAGTGCGTCACTTTTTCCACATTTTCAAATGTTACACCTTTATTCCGAAATGGATGAAATTAATTATTTCCCTAAAACTTCTACAAACAATACCCAATAATGACAATGTTAAAGTGTGTTTGAAATCTTAGCAAATTTATTTAAAATAAAAAGTGAAAAACGCACATCCACAGCCTCTGCTCAATACTTTGTTGAAGCACCTTCGGCAGTAATTACAGCTTCAAGCCTTTTTGAGTATGATGCTACAAGCTTGTCACACCTATTTTTGGGCAGTTTCTCCCATTTTTCTTTGCAGGACCTCTCAAGCTAAGGTTGGATGGGGAGCGTCGGTGCACAGCCATTTTCAGATCTCTCCAGAGATTTTCAATCAGGTTCAAGTCTGGGCTCTGCCTGGGCCACTCAAGGACATTCACAGCGTTGTCTCTGAGTTGGCACTCCATTATTATCTTTGCTGTGTGCTTAGGGTTGTTGTCCTGTTGGAAGATGAACCTTTGCCACAGTCAGAGCTCCAGAGTGCTCTGAAGCAGGTTTTCAGCAAGGATGTCTCTGTACTTTGCTGCATTCATTTTTCTATCGATCCTAACTATTCTCACAGTTCCTGCTACTGAAAATTATGCCCACAGCATGATGCTGCCACCATCATGCTTCACTGTAGGGATGGTTTTGGCCAGGTGATGTTGCGTCGAGAGGGATGAGGAAACAAATGCAGTGATGGAAGAATTTATTCCACGAAAAGGTACCAGGAGTAGCCACAGGAAAATTTCTCGCAGGAATAGCAAAAGGTATATCTCAGACAACAGCAAACAATAACAGACATTGAATGCTCCACTCCCCTGGCTTAAATGCCATGTCGAGTGGGAATAACTAGATACACATGCATGCGGAATCATGACACCTTGTCTAGCATAGAAAATAATAGATCCTAACCCATAACAAATAAAACTTGTGCGCTGGCCTGGCATAAAGAAGGGTAGAGTTCATAACATAAATAAGAAGTGTCTACACACTGAACATCAAACAAAACACAAGGGAAAAATCAGAAGGGGCTGAGGGACAGCTCCTAGAACTCCGGGGATGCAGACCGACGGACACTACAGGTACCCAGGATGGTTGTGACAGGTGATGAGTGGTGCCTGGTTTCCTCCAGACATGATGTTTGCCATTCAGGCCATAGAATTCAATCTTTGTTTCATCAGACCAGAGAATTTTCAGACCAGAGTCCTTCAGGTGCCTTTTGGCAAACTCCAGGTCGGCTCTCATTTGCCTTTTACTCAGGAGTGGCTTCCGTCTGGCCAATCTACCATATAGGCCTGATTGGTGGAATGCTGCAGAGATGGTTGTTTTTCTGGAAGGTTCTCCTATCTCCAAAGGGAAAGGCTGGTGCTCTGTCAGAGTGACCATCAGGTTCTTGTTCAACTCAATGACTAAGGCCCTTCTCCCCCAATCGCTCAGCTTGGCCAGGCGGCCAGCTCTAGGAAGAGTCCTAGTGGTTCCAAACTTCTTCCATTTATGGATGATGGAGGTCACTGTGCTCATTGGGACCGTCAATGTTGCAGATATTTTTCTGTACCCTTCCTCAGATCTGTGCCTCGATACATTCCTGTATTGGAGGTCTACAGACAATTCCTTGGACTTCATGGCTTGGTTTGTGCTCTGACATGCACTGTTAACTGTGGGACATTATATAGACAGGTGTGTGCCTTTCCAAATCATGTCCAATCAACTGAATTTACCACAGGTGGACTCCAATCAGGTTGTGGAAACACCTCAAGTATGATCAGTGGAAAAAATTTTTGTGTCATGGCAAAGGCTGTGAATACTTATGTACATGTGCTTTTTTTATTTTTATTTTTAATAAATTTGCTACGATTTCAAACACAATTCTTTCACATTGTCATTATGGGTTATTGTTTGTAGAATTTTGAGGGAAATTATGAATTTCATGCACTGTATATGTAAATGATATGTTTAAACTCAATTAAGGAGGATGGGCTGATATTAATTGTTAAAATGAAGGAAATGTAATGTTACCTCACAATGGGTTTAATGTGTTTAACTCCATTCCATTTACTCCAGTCCAGGCATTAATATGAGACCTTCTTCCTCAAGTTTCACCAGCCTCCACTAGTATGTACATATACATACCATACATACGTATGGTGTGTATGTAGTATGTAGAATATGTATTTTGTATGTTTGTGTATTTTGTAAAATATGTATTTTGTATGTATTGGTTGTGTCCAATTCCCCCTGAGACCTGCAGCTCTTTAGCAGATACAGGATGGTCTGTAACAAGCACACCTGAATCCTTAATTTAACGCTTGATGACTGGCTGACAATCTTAATCAGATGGGACATGTGGAGGTCCTTAGGAAAAGAGCTGAAGACCAATGATCAGGAGGATTAACAATAAAGATCTTTTTAAAATCTAAATGAAAACGCAGCTTTAGTTTATGTTAAGGCTGGAATCAAGACAAATCATTTTGCCTTTTCATAAGATCTTGTGTAAAAGATAGACATGGACCACAAGGTGTGAGGAAAAGATCGACTGGGTTTACATTTGAATGGTACAGGAGAGAGATAAAGAATTTGGAAGACATTACATGGGGAACACTGTGGAGAATGCCATTAAGAAGCGTAGGCAAGAAAACACTGCTAGCAGATTGCATAGATCTGGACGTTCCTCTCGGGGAGGCTACCATAAGGCCTGCAGTCTCCTTGAAGAAGCTGCAGGAATGTATGTCAGGAACTGGGCACCCCTCAATTTCCAATGTGCATGTTCACCAATCCCCAAAAGACTGAGCTGTGGGGTTGATTTAATTTGTTCTTAGAAATTCTCTGTTTTTCCCTGTAAATGTTGGTTACAATACCTTATTATTAAAAATTAAAACAAGGTCATCATTTATCTTGATATCAGCTGTTCTATAGCAAAAGCTGCTTTTTCAATAATATCTGTAGAATTTTGATATCCACTGTGTGTGTGTGTGTGTGTGTGTGTGTGTGTGTGTGTGTGTGTGTGTGTGTGTGTGTGTGTGTGTGTGTGTGTGTGTGTGTGTGTGTGTGTGTTTTTGTCAGTAGGTCAGAGGTTAACATAGATTTTAAGTATTCATTCGACATAACGCAAGAAATCTACTTGTCACTGTCACGGCGGAGGAGGAAGAGGTCACAGCGGGGTCATGGCCGCCAGTCACGGATGAAGATAAGCAGCTGTTGGAGTCGTTTTCCTTCGTGAGCACCAGGCTTGAACGCGCTGTGAGGACTAGACTGCCCTGAAGGCTGCAGACTGGCTGTGTGCTATTGAGCCCAGGCTAAATTATTGAATGACTGCAGGATTCCTCGTTAGTCGCCCAAGATGGGAACGCCGCTACCAGCGTCAGTGCCATTGGTGGGTCTTTACCTGCCACTGGCAGAATGTCTCCTCTCATGAAAGTGATTCTCTTCTGTCACAGACAGAGCATTTGCTATGAAAAAGCCAGTGGTAAGTTAGAGACAGAACCTCAGGAGATATCAGACAGACACACTGCTGTGTTTGGACAATTACTACCTTATACTGTATATTTTTTTAAAGTTCCTACAATAAGTACAGTTTTTTGTTAATTTAACATTCATAACATTTAACTTCTATAGTGATGGACCTACTGTTGAGTATTTCTGACCCCCCCTCAACCAACTTGCAACTCAGTCTGATTAATAGATCCCAGATAAAATAATGATGATTTCATTCATCTGGCTCCTGAAAGTCCTGCATGGTTTGATGAGTCTAAGTACCATAGGTCGTTTGCTGCATTAACAGCTTCAATTATTCATCCCCCCACATGCCACAGATTCTCAAAATGCACTCCAGAGTGAGAGTGTGTGTCTCCTGACGGGCTCAACCTGTCCTCTTCTCTGCCACCATCCCTCCCTGGGTGGGGGTGGGGTGATTGGGGGCTGTGGAGGTGATGGGGGGTTCCATAATGCTCCAATTATAGTTATCACCTCCAGAGCAGGGAGGCGGAACGACAACAGGCTCCCTGCGCTGACACTTCCCTCCCAGTGCAGCTCAAGCAGGGGAGTCCACAGAAATGCCATTCCCATTCAGTAGGTGTCAAGCCCCTTCCACCCGTCATCCTCCTACCCTCCGCTGGCATGTAGCTCCAGAGCCGGGGAAGAAGGAATGAGGCGGAATGATGCAGGAGGACAGTCTTTCCATTTTGAAGGCTCATCTTCCCAGAACAGATCAAGCTGTTGGTCAAACGCTGAGGGCAAGCCGGTGCAATCAAGTCCAGATAATAAAACACTGACATACAGCTTTTCCTGCTCTAGTCCAGCTGTTACACACTGTATCTTAAGAGCGCAGGTTTTTCCTCAGTTCAAACGAGTGATATGAGAACACGAACCTGGCAGCATTCTGCGATTCATTTAACACTGCTGTTTGTGGGAAGATCTAGTTCTTATACGCGCCTGCATGAGTCAGTTAATCAGAGACAAAAAACAAACTCCCTTGCTTGGGACCCAATCCAGATTTAAACAAAAAAGAGGATAACACAAAAAAGATAAATATGTCCCGGCTGTGTAGGTACGCTGTGCAACCTAATGTCACCTGTGGGTGTATGGGGCCCAAAAAGAATTGAACGTATCTAACTCTTTCTGTCTCTCATTCGAGGAAGCAGGGAATTCAGAACAGAAATGTGTATTTTAATAACTACTGCATCCAGGAACATTGATCTACATAGAGGTATGATCTCTGCTGCAATTTGTGTCTCTTACAAATAAACACACACTTAATATACGCATAGGTTAAATCAGCCTTCCGGATGATTTATAGAAAGTCAGAGGGGTTAAGTACCATTAAGTACCAATGTGAGTTGAAGTGAGAGCGTGTTGGGAACATGTTGGGAGTGAGTTGGTTAAGTGGTCTGGTTGGTTCAACCCCAAGTGACACAAGCAAACCCGAAAGCCAAACCCGGATGTGTCTCCAAATCAAATTGTTTCTGCCACAGTAGGAAATGCATGTATGTTTCCCTCTGTATGCCTGTTTCCCTAACCCCTGCTTTCTACTCTTTTGTAAAGAAAATAGTAAAGAAAATACCAACATTTTTGTTTTTAAAAATAACACTATAGCTCATATACTGTATTGTACTATATATAATATACCAAAAAAAGTTAATCTATGTGAATAACTTCAAGGACAAAAAAAAATCATCAAGGACAAAAGTTGTGTGTTTATCTGTTTCAATTTCCTACTAATCTATTGCAGTTGTTGCCTTGTCCCATTTTTTCGCTTCAAATATTAATGTTCAATTTATATGATAGGCTACATTGATTTAACCTTATCCTACGTAGGCCTGGTCTAGCTTTTGTTTTGCCAATTCTATAGAAAGTATTTGAAGGTAAGACAAGAGTTTTAATACATTTCTGGGAAAAAGAAAACATGATTTGCCTCTATGTCTGAACAACATGTCCGACGAGTTGCTTTGTTTGATGAGAGGAGTGGCTGGTGAGCATGATATGATGATCAGCATTTTATGTTTGAAGAACGCACATTCTATATTGTACTATTCCAGTAGATTTTTTCTTTTTCTTTTAAAAGCCTTTGTTCTCTCTATCAACATCTTTATAAATATTTTTCTCCCATCTCAACTGGTCATGTTGAATTTCCCCAGGCTCGTTGGCATCTTCTCAGCAGATGGTCGTTGAGAGCGCTCACATCCTTCAATTACATGTCGCTAAGCTCAAAGTTTTTGTTCGTTATGCGATGTCAGAGGGGGTTTCAGACAAAAATAAAAATATAACGTTATAAGCAGTTGAAAGAAAGTTTATATAAAATCCCAGCGAACACGAAAGGATGTATTCATTGAATAATTGACTTGTGTCTTAAGTTCAAACAATTATGTACAGTATGAACTGGTCTTAACGTGTAGTCAACAAAAGACACTTGCCTTCCTCTGTACACTTTTGACTTTAATGTGATGGAGTGGCACATATGTCGCAGATAGCTCTAATCCACGAAAGTCTTAAAAATACTCTTAACCAACCCCGCCTCTATTTTAAAATCTGAAACAAAATGACTAAATTTGAATAATGAAACGTGATAGTTGGGTTATGGTTTGGGGACTTTATGATGAGTCTGTTTAGGGCTGCTGAATTCAAACCTGTTCCCAGCTAAGCTTAAATCGGCTACAGTATGCCACTCTCTTAGGGAATATCCACAGTACAATAGCTTCATTCAGATGAACAAGTACTGTCATCAGATTTGCATTGGCTCTATGTGTTTTTATAACAGGTAATAATCTCAATAATCTAAATTAATGTCAATTAAGTAGATACATGGCAAACTCTAGCTATGACACAAAGGCATGCTGAGCTTATTAGTGTTATTGTAAACATACTACAAAAAACTCCTATCAGCATTTTCTCCTGAAATTAGCTCCTTTGATCAGCGGTGCTCAGTTTAGGAACTGGTGGGAGGAGGAAGCTGCTAATTTGTGAAACGTCATGTACTGTATATATCTGTTAAAAAAACATTGTTATGAGTGTTTATGCTGTTTAGTTGCCTGTGTTTTGGAGGGTCACAATTTAACACTAGGGGCCAGTCTTGTTGGGATGGGGGGGTCAGGTGTAAAAATTACATGGAAATGGAGTAGGTATACATTGGTGAATATGGATGCATATGTGTTTTACCGCTAGTAATGAAATGGAGTAATAATCATCATCATAACTTCAGTAACATAGCAAACCTTTTATTTTTCTGTAAAAATATGAATTGTAGTGAATCTCCCTACGATTAGACATTATATTTATGTTTCAAAAACCACCCATGCATCCAGTGGCAAACAACTTAATGTAATAGCCACCACCACAATATTATTCCAATGTCATTTAACTTACAATTTCATCCTGATAGCTGATTTTACTCTGCATAGGACTGTTGTTGTACCCCGCCTCCCTTAGAGGGTCACACCTCCATGTGAAACGATCTCAGAGTTCTGGAGAGTATGATCAGATTCAACATTGTAGTTTGATTTTGGGCTTATTACAACTAAAACAATTGTCAGTAAGACATCTTAATTTAAATGAAATTTACAATATGTAAACACAATTTTCTATATACGCGTGCAACAAAAAAGTGTTGCTTTCAGTAAACTTTGCTACAAGTTGCAAATATGTTTACCCATTTCATTACCCTGCAAACTCAAAATATAATCTGCAGGTCACCGCTCACATGTCTACAATAGAAAGTAAGCAATGATTTGTTGCTACAGTAGTTGTGACCGAAATCTTTTGGGAAAGCAGTCTATATTACCTCAAAAGTTGAAATTACAATTTCTATATAACCCTTTTACAAAATAGTTCTAGAATAGTTGATATTTTGATTACATATTTTGATTCATGTAAGGTAAAGCTTTAGTAATCTTGGTTGATTAATATACATCATTTTTTACTGGTCAAATACACCTATACATATATAACATAAAAAATATTAAAGCTAATATGGAACATATCTTCAGAATAAATGTGAGGGAGGAAGAATACCCAAACAAAGGGGAAAGCGGAGAGTGGAAAATAGAAGAGATCGATACTAGCTGACCATCACTCTAGTCTCCACTCTGGGTAATGGGCGACCGTATTGCATTAGTCCAGTGGATGCTACTCCTTGAAGTGGTGAAGCGAGAATGCCACTAATGCATCCGACATTTCACTCCCACCAAAAAAACGGGTCCAAAAAACATAAAGGCCCTTCAGAAAATTCAAAGAAGACTGTGGGTGTATCTACGTTAGCAATTTTCTCAGTATGTTGTATGTTCAATCGAATGCTGCGTGTGATAACTGGTACGTTCTTTGATGTTATAAATACACAGGGCTGTCATTATGCAATCAATGCTTTAATTAAAAACACAATGCCCAAGGTGTGCAAAGCTTAAGGGAGAAGTATTCCAGTTTGATTTGTATGGGGATACAGAACACCATTCCTTGACAGCAGCTCCATTGTAATGGATGAGTCAACAACAACAGCAATATCCTGGAATTTCAAACCCCCTCGTCTGTCATGTTCTTGCAGTCACAACAATAATATCAATGCAGCGTTTTGTTGACTGCCGAGACAAACGCCAGTGACAGAAATACAGAAGAAAGAAAACAATCTGGTAGCTACAAACCCACCCGTGTGCATTGGAGCGTGTAACAACCAAAAAATGAAACCCCCAAAAACCAACCCGGGAATACCATCAGGACCTTTCTTCCTACTTCCTTCTCGGTGTTGTTCTACAGAGATTCCACATGCAGCTGTTCTCTGCAGCGCCACAACTCGCTCAAGATTTCATGAGTGATCAGACTGCACATGAACACATATAGATGAAATATTCATGTCAGCCGGACTTCTAATCGCTGCTTCGCTTTTTGGAGGGTTTGCATCTACTAGCTTCTCTCCCTACATTCGACACTCGGATTGGACGGCAGTGGGTCTAGCTTGTAGCGGCAGATTACAGGAAATGGATTTATAGAGGTCAAGGTGAGAATCAGGATGTAACCTTAGTTCCCTTAGTACTGTGATATTCCCAGGGGAGGAGTTGTATGAACGCTCTGTGGATCACAGAGTGTAATTTCCCTTAGCCAGGCGATGAAATAGGTCATCTTTTCTTAGAATGGCGCTTCTGACAGTGGAATGGAAATGGAATTGAGAGTTCTACCACACAATTGGTATTGCCAGTGCCCACCGAACACAGTAGTATTCTTAGGCAATACTTTCCACAAGGACACACAGAACCAGAAGTCTCAATTTTGATTTTTGAAGGCTCATTAATACTTTTGAATTTATTCAAAAAAAAGAATTAGTCTGTAGAGTCACAGTATGGCATTTACAGCAAATTGCAGGTCCATATTAGTGAGGCTCAGGTGTACAAAACAGGCTCTTTTGCTCACCACCTTACTTTCTCTGCCCGCCTTCCCTCTGAGCCTGCCAGTGTACTTCCTGTCAGAAATTGGCAGTGTAATTATAACCTGCTGTGAGATGGAGGGTTGATTCTCACTTGTGACCACCATTACTCAGATGTATGTATGTGTTCTGGGTAAAAAATAAATAAATTGGAACTAGAGCACTTTAAAATGATAGCTCCTTATTTTGGCAAAGAAAATGTACATAATTGCCCAGAATTAGTTGAACACATGGATACCGTTTTTATGTTACTGTGTTCCGTTTGAAGCAAGTTGCTGAATAGCATTAGCACTTTGACTAGATGTCTATAGTACGTGGAACAGTTTTCAGTCATCGCCCGAATGCTAGTTGGCACTGGCACTGGAAAAATACTAAAAAGAGTTTACCCAAAACTTTCAACTGGATGCTGACACTTAAGAATGGTATTTCAAAGTTAACCAGATTATGAAAAAATTAATAAACATCTTCATTGTCAACTTCCCAAACTATCCCTTTAGGTGTAACAAAAGGAGCCAACACTTGGAAAAATAACTCTAAACTTAAATCTTACCACAGTATCTAATCATTTACAGTAACACATCCACTCACCAGCCTCTTTGGAGATCTGTTGGAAAGCCTCCACTCCCTTCTCTCCGTAGCTACCCTCTGAAGCCACGGTGGAAACATAGGTCCAGCCCAGTTCTTTGATGATGTCCACCATGGCCTGGGCCTGGAATGAATCCGGAGGAACCACCCGTGAGAAGAAGTCGTAGCGCCGGTCGTCACTCAGCTCTGGGGCCGTGGAAGCATAACTTATCTGAGGTATCTGATGGGAGATGGCAGAAAGTAAGGGATGTTCACTCATCTAGTGTTCAAATGGGTGAAAGAAAAGCGTTTAACATAGGAATTCCTAAATTTTATTGGCTCACAACCCTATTTTGAAACCTGAAAATTCTCATTTTTCCTGCTTCTTCATTTTGTCCTCAAAGTTGATTTGTAACAAGCAGTAAAAATGGACAAGCGTAAGGAATTTAGCGACTCTGACAAGGGCCAAATTGTGATGACTGCAGCTCTTGTGAGGTATTCCCGGTCTGCAGTGGTCAGTACTTATTAAATGTAGTCCAAGGAAGGAAGAGCGGTGAACCGGCAATAGGGTCACTGATGCATGTGGGGAGCAAGGGCTGGCCCGTGTGGCCCGATTCAACAGATGAGCTACTCTAGCTTAAATTGCTGAAAAGGTTAATGCTGGTTCTGATAGAAAGGTGTCAGAACACACTGTGCATCGCAGTTTGTTGCGTAATGCAGCTTCTGTTTTAGTAGCAAAAGGGGGATCCCATACGGAAATCTAATATATGTCCATATATGTTTTTATAACTTATATGTCTGATATGGGCATACAGCGGGTGAAATAAGTATTAAACACGTCACCATTTTCCATCTTCCAAAGGTGCTATTGACATTAAAATTTCACCAGATGTTGGTAATAACCCAAGTAATCCATATATACAAAGAAACCAAAACAAATAAGTTCAAAAATTAAGTGTATACATGTGTAATAATGTGAAAGGACACAGGGAAAAAGTATTGTAATGAGTAATTAAAAGCAATCCAGCCCCCTGCAAATTAATATCAGCTGGTTCAGTCCCAACTGATGGCTTACAAAAAGTTCTCATTGCCAGGGTGTCACACAAGACACATCTCATGATGGGTAAAAGCAAAAAGCTCTCTTAAAACATTCACAACCTAATTGTTGCAAAACATAATGATGGAATTGGTTATAGGCACATTTCTAAGCTTCTAATCTAAATGTTCCAATGAGCACTGTTGGGGCCATAATTCGGAAGTGGAAAGACAATCATTACACCATAAATTTGCCTTGAACAGGTGCTCCTAGCAAGAATAATCAGAAGAGTTGTCCAAGAGCCAAGGAGAGCTTCAAAAAGACCTGCAATTAGCAGGTACTGTTGTCTCAAAGAAAACAGTAAGTAATGTAATCCACCGCCATGGCCTGTATGCATGCTCACCATGCAAGACACAATTGATGGAAAAAAAGCCTGTTGAAGCTTGTTTAAAGTTTGCTGCACAACATTTGGAAAAGCCAGTGAAATAACGGGAGAATATAGTGTGGTCAGAATATAGATGTGGTCAGGAGTAATGGCACTGCACATCACCCTAAAAACACCATACCAACTGTGAAGTTTGGAGGTGGGAACATCATGGTGTGCGTCTGCTTTTCAGCAAATGGTATTGGCAAACTTCACATAATTCAAGGAAGGATAAATGTGCAAAATTACCAAGAAAATCTGTACGATATAAAGCGACCTTGAACTATGTAAAGGCGCTATATAAATAACACCTTTCCATAGCGTTTCCATTCTATATAAATTCTTCTTCTTTTGACAAAAATCTGCTGCCATCTACCAGGATGATGAAGATAAACAAGGGTGGTCATTTCAGCAAGACAATGATCCCAAACATACAGCCAAGGAAACTCTTAATTGGTTTCAAAGAAAGAAAATAAAGCTGCTAGAATGGCCCAGCCAATCACCTGACTTAAATCCTGTGGGGTCAAAATGATCACAAGAATGGTGAGCAAAAATCCCAAAACCACACGGGGGGACCTAGTAAATGACCTCCAGAGAGCTGGGACCAAAGTAACAAACGCTACCATCAGTAACACACTACGCCGCCAGGGACCCAAATCCCACAGTGCCAGACATGTCCCCCTGCCTAAACGTGCAATAAGTAATTTTTGGCCGCCAGGGGGCTCTCAATCAAAACAATAGCAAAACATGGATGACGTCGGGAGGTTGCGTGGGATCATGGGTTTTGTTATCGTCGTCAATGACAACCTTCCAATCTAGCATCTCCGGCAATGTTCGGCAGAAATAAATGTTCACTGACAAAGTAATATATTGTTAAAAAATTATAACTTTATTCACGTTATGTTTGGCGGCTCCCTGGATCTTATAACAACTAGAGCAGTCACAGGTTATATGACGCCATTTACGGGCGACAAAATGAAACGTCCCGTGTCTTCGAATTATATTACAAATTTCTCTGGATTTGAAAGTTTCTGGAAACATTTAGGATAATGTAAGTACACAACTAAGAAATATATATATAATATATGTATAGTAGGGATGGGCATTCGAGGAAACTTCCTTCGTCGATCGTCGGGAGAATTAACGATTGACTATCGATTAATCATTATTTTTTATATTAAAATGTATTAGTAATTTAACTTTTTATAAATAAATCCAATGAAAATATAAAAATACAGCATGTTTTTTTACCTCGATGAGATCTTTATTACAAGAAGAACAACTTGTGGCAGTTAAACTGGATGTTCGGTTAGCCTAA